>JAVXUL010000021.1:9887583-9900523 GCA_035590515.1 Trichilia minutiflora | reverse complement strand
AGGAAAGTTCACAATGAATGAAAACCTGATATCTTCAGCATCAATACTTCTCTCTCTATACTCTTTTTCTCTAGCTTTCTCTATAGCACAAACAGCCAATCTAGAATCTCTATCAACAAGCTCTATATACTTATTTCTAGTTTCCTTAGCATCAAACAATCTAAAAAATTGTCGGTTCTTAAGAACTACTGAATACTCAAAATCCTCTGGCAACCCAAATTCAGACCTCGCAATCCGAACGTGTTCAAGTCTTAACCTACCTGAATTCGACAACATAAGAAGCTTTCTCAACCGGGTCACTGCTTCGGGTATCTGGGCATTCAAAGCTTGATCTTCTTGGTCAATTTGTTGTAAAGCTTTTCGAGTCAAACGACAATAAAGAATGCGTTGAACCGGGTGCTCATAAATTTCAAAAACATGTGGGCATTTGAGGATAAACGTTCCAGCCTCTAGTCGTTTGAATCCAATGCGGCGAGAGAGGAAGTCTAACCGAGAAATGGGCAGTGTTTGGTTGCGTTGCGACAGTATTAAAGATTGAAACTTTAAAACTTTTCGCATCTTTTTTTCGATTTCCATGTAGTTATCGAAAGCATGATCGCGTAATCTCTGTTGTTTTTTGGGTATTGAAGTGCATTTCTGGGACATAAGTTTTGTTAATGTGAAGTTGTAATAAACTGTTGAAGTGGTTATTGCGATTGATTTTGTTCTTTCTGTGCAGAAATTGAAGAGCTTGGTCGTGTAAGAAAAGAAGTTTCGCATTGTTCTGGGCTGTTTAGGCCTTAGGGTTCTGCGGGGTTCTGAGCTGGGCAGTTAAACGAATAACCAGAGGATAAAGTATTCTATTCGTGGGGCAAAATGGTGAAACTAATTAAAGAAACGGGAAATTTTGGATTGAAGTAACTTCATAGGGTGTATTTTTTTTTTTATTGTAGATGAAATGGGCTGGATCAAAAGTCTTGAGCTCCCGAAGTTTAATGCATTTTCTCGTTTCTCAGTACGCCCATTATCATGAATGGTAAGGATCCTCAGTTAATTGGACAAGTGTCTAGTTAGAATATTTATGAGATGTTCTTAGCACGAGAGAAAATTATGACTCTTCAAAATGGATGCTCGAGAAAAAATTTTTTAGAACTCCATCTAATATAAAAAAATACGTTAAGTTCCAACAAAATGAAAAATAAAATAAAATTGTTTAATATTATAGTATAGTAATTTTTAAGCCATAATTCTTATAAAAAAAAATTTTTGACGTCAAAGATTAATATAAAAATATATAAATTCTACAAAACATTAAAACTAAAATCCAGCAAAAACATCACAATACATATGCTCCTTTCGATATATCCATTATAAACAAATCAATTTGGAGTGCCCCATATCTCAAATATCTGAAACGCTAATGACAAAATTCCGTTTTATTTAAGACTTTTAGAATTTTTAATATAGAATACACGTGGGTTGAAAATTTTGTAACATACAGCATACCCCGAGTCCATCTTAAATTTTATTTATTTATTTTATTTGAGAAATGAAATGCATGCAACGTAAAATGTGTAATCTACAGAAGTAAAAACTAGTCCCCCTGTCAAATGCAACATCCAGGAAAATTATGGGCAAATTTCAGCTGATTAGACAAAGCAAAGCAATCTTTACAAAATAAGAACTATTTCCTAGCTTCAAGAAAAAAGAAATGCATATAAAGAAACCAAAGGGGAGACAGATTCATTTAATGTAAAGGTTAAAGATAACCCAGTATATCTGACAACAAAAGAAACAAGAGGAGCGGCTTGTAATGGTTATCTATCTTCTGTTTTTCTCTCTATAAGTTGAAAGAATTAACAAAATAAAACACATTTAACAATTATGTCTATTAAGAGCTGAGCAACTTGCTGGTCAACCGAGTCAATACCCGAACCATGTCCAAAGATTCAAATACACACCTAGTTAGTGACATCAACAGTCCAGCAAAAATTCTCCACATGCGTTTCGTTCTTGACTCGAAAACCATCTTATGCAAACTATCATCTCACCTATCAAGCTTTGCCGTTTCCATTCTATTTCTCCCATGCTTTCAGGATATATGATTTGCTTTTCAAAAAATAATTTAAAAAAAGGATAAAGGACAATTTAAGCTAGGCAACACAGTCTCGAGTTACCTATTTCCCACATCTAGGTTCCTAACAGGGCGGCTTTGATCTTTTGAATTGTGCAGGAGATGAGATTGTTAACGGTCTCCACAGATTCTACAGTGAGCTTTGCGCTAGGAAGGCTGTCCACCAAAATCTGAAATCCGACTGTAAGTAGGCATCCGCCAGTTTCATGACCATTGACCTTGGATTTTATCATAATCCCAGTTTCATTCAGTCCACCCCGGCCAAATTGACCATCTGGAAGAATGGCAAATCCTGATGGAAGGAGAGCCACACAAGTAGAATCCCCACCGTTCATCACCATACTCATTGATGGTACATCAACTGGAGCATACACTACAAGTGAGCCTGTGGCATCATGCCATGTCTCTTGCAATATCAGCATGCTACTATCATCTGCATTCATGGTCTGCACAAAACAAAGCCAACTCGTCATACAATCAAAACAAAACAAAGAATGTAGGTGAGAAAAGAGAGATCAAATCAATGTCCAACACTACCAAACTAGTTATAATATAGTTGACAACCACTCACACTAGCACGAAGGAGAGAAACACAATTGCCATGTTCCTGACCCTTGGCAATTTGGACCATCTCTTGCATCAGCGCACCATTGGATAAAATGTCCCACTCAGTCCTCATTTGCTCATCTCGCATAAAATCAAACAGCCTCTGCCTTGTTACTGGAATCCAAACAGAAGTTGCGGCACATAACACCACACCAGGTGGCTCACCAGGGTCATTAATATTTTTTCGGGTCAACACGCTCACATCCTCACTCACATTTCCAACACGGAGCTTGTCCCACTTGCGCACACTTGAAGCACAAACCCCAGAACAGAAGTTATATGTCATACGCTGTGCCAGTTTTAACATGCTTTTCCTACCGTTGGAACTTAACCCTGCCGCAAAATTGGAATATGTTAGAACCTAAATTTACCATATTGGTCAGATAAATGGAAGTCAGTGTGGGAGATAAAAAGGACCTGAATGATCTTGACCGGGGATGGTAGAGGACATAAGTACTGCTAAGCACTCGCATTGCCTTTGTAAACTAGCAATCCACCTTCGTGCACCAAAGCCTATGCCAGAATTGAGTAATGGCCGGCAGAGAGGATGGACAGCAGTCTCATCATATTCTGAATGTTCAATCCAGGTAACCTGCATTTTGTTATCCAATAACAAGCAAGCATCCACATTTCAATTATATTTACTAAATGAAGAAGCAGAAGAAGCATCCACCAACCATCATGACTTGACAACCTACAACGCAATTGAAAGGTCCAGAGAGCATCATTCATATCAAATTGTAATTGGCTAATTCCTACGTTATCTTTCTTATTTTATTTACTTACGGATTTCATATTTTGAAACCTGAAAAATATTTATAGTATCCTCAATAGCTTCAAGGACTTATCTTGACACCTATAGTTTACTTTCCATACGCATGCAAGGAAGGAATTCAGAAGGTAAAGTTGCCTTTCAATTTCACTGAAGATCTTGTACCAAGACCAAGGATATATACAACCAATTCCATCTCAACCATAAAATTGTTGTGGTTTCCACTACCAGATAATGCTTACCATAAAAACAAACAATTAAAGCTAAACTTCCGGTCATCCAAAAGCCCAGATTAATATTCTGAGAAGGTTGTTCAGCTATATTGTCATTCTTCGGGAAAGTCCATTTAAATCAACAACTTTGAGTTTGTCTGCCACAGTGGCAGGTCGGAAACCCAGCTGGCAAATTGTTAACTTAATGAAACAGTGTCTAAACACCTATATGCACAAGGTAATGTCATCACGCATTAGGTACAGGAAATAAGTCTAATGAAGCACAAAAAGTGCCACAGGAGACAGGAGAAGGAAAACACATCTCACCACAAAACTTGAGTCAAGATTTCACTATCTAGAAAAGATTTTCATCATTTGCATTAAACCCAAGGCTACAGTAGATTAATACTGTTGTAAACAAGCACATGGAGAGGATAAAGGATGTAGCCAAAATTTCTTAGGATCATGCTAGTGAGACAGAACAGAACTCTTCTTACCCCATCGTGGGATAGAGAGATTTTTTTTGGAATATATAATTTTACCATGTACAAGTATACAGTAGGGACAAATAGTGGAGTCGAATATCATAGTGCAGTCTGGTTAAAAAAAGATAGAGGCCTTCTTCAAACTTTAAACCATTATTATTATCAGTCTGAAGTTATATATAACAAATGACACATCAAACTAAACAAATTTTCACACAACACAAGGTTGAAGAGATTACAATGTAGTGACTGGATCAGGGTCACAAATTCTTGGGGACAATAAAGAAAACATTAAAATAAAGGAAGAGTTAGGAATAGAAAGATCAAATAAATAAGAATATTTGGCAAAGATTGCAAATTTTGAAGGTTAAAATTCATGAGAGATCATGCATGTAGTACTTTTAAACTGCAGAAATACAAGTAAAGATTTAAAGCTTTGTGCCAAGATTTAAATCTGTACAACTCTTGGCTCGGCGATCTATAGAAGTGGAAGACTACATACCGACAATAAGTCACCCTTGAGTTGAAAAAAAAATACTACAAACATTTAAATCAATGAAGAATCTCCTTCTGACAAGCATAATAAAACTTCAGATTCTTAAGTAAACTCTAACTATATTTTATTGGGAACAATGCAATTAAAGAGAGGGCAACTATTTTAGTTAGTAACAGACAATTAAATTCTGGGAAGCACAAGTAAATGAGGATTTTTGAATTAGAAGTCCAAATGTCAATAAGTTTACATTGGTGAGTCTGTACCAAACTCAAAACATGCAACTGTATCAAAAACAAGGGATATGCAATCTCAATAAATTACAAAAATAAAAACCTTCAAAGAATTTGGGGAAAAAGTAAAGCATTTTATATTAGCAATTACCTTGGAATAATTATTTGGCATATCTTGGATAATACAGCCTGAAGGAAGCCTCCTGCATGTTGGAAGTATGTCTGCATTTAGACTTTCTCTGTTAACGTTGATAGAAACATCAACCACAGCCCATACACCCTCTGCATGCTGCTTGCAGAACCGGAGAAATTTCACTTGCCGAACAGGTACAAGAGGTGAAAGCACTTGAAACTCAGCAACCATCTGTAATGCACGATCTTCATCTGATTCTATTTTAATTGAAAATGAGGAAAACAAACAAATAGTGGATTAACATACCACTTGCAGTGCACCATTTTTGGTTCCAGTCACACCACTGGATATCGTACCAATGGTGGCAGCTCTAGCAATCATGCACGGGAACATTTCTGCCCATCGGTTCTTATTTAGGAACAGAAAGTCAGCCAGTCAAGTTCTAAGCTTCAATCATGTCACCTATGAAATCAACTAATTGAAATGCATAGCAGACACTGGAAACACTATTTCAACTTGATGTGAACCCAATGAAGCGACGCAATAAAATTATCAATTATAGATGGCAACGATGGCATGTAAAAGCTCATAAAAAAGAAAATTCTTGGAAAAAGAAACGAAATTTATCTACACCACGGAGATATGGGAATCATCAACACGAGGGTTTAAGATGGCATACCGCGTCCATCAACATCTCCATGAGGGCCGAGCTGTTGATGATTACCACAGCGGTTTCCCTTGAAGCCTCGGTCACAAAACCATTTGGTATGAAGCCAATACAAGGAGGAATTGTTCTCATATACTCCTCCTGGTTCAAGACATCCCTTCCTCCGTCCAAACTTTTGATCCAAAGAGGACTATCCACATGAGCCATCTTAATCAATTCGTCCATAGCTGTCAATGCAAGATCTATGAGCATATTTCTCTCATATGGCATTTCATTTCCCATCATGCCTGCCATGGGTGGTTTCATTGAAGACACCACAGGTCCTTCGCCAAATTCAACTCCCGTCGGCATCATGGAACCCGGAATATTGGTTACAGCACCAAATTCATTTCTTCCCACAGCAAGTTCCAAACCGGAGTTTAAGCATTGAGGAGGCATAGAATTGACTGAAGATGTGAGCGGCCTACCCAAGAACTTATTTGCTAAAATGCAGATCCGGCCCAATTCATCCTTTAATCTAGCATTGTCGACCCTAAGTTGCTGCACCTCATAATTAGACACGTTACCAGGCACTGCCGGACCACCACAGTTGTTGCACATTGGGTTCTTCATGGCCTCCTTCAACATATCATTCTCAGCTCTAAGCTTATCATGTTCTTGTCGAAGTATTACATTCTCATGTCGTTCCATTTGGGTCTGATTTAAAAACCAATACACTTTGTTATCATTCCATGCTTAAAAGAGCATATGAAAAGATTAAAAGAAAATAAATATAAAAGGTACACATTTTAATCAATTTACCTTCATTTGGGTTCGCCTATTCTGAAACCAAAACTTGATTTGCTTAGACTCCAGGCCAAGCCTCCTGCTAAGGTCCGACCTTTGTTTCTCATCTGGGTGAGGACACTCCTTAAAAATACTACAACATAATAGAAGAAACATAAACTCTCAGTCAGTAGATTAACCCCCCAATTTAGAAGAAAAAAAAATACAGATAACGCGAAAGAAAAGACAAAGAAATTATTTCATACGCTTCAAGCTCTTGTATTTGATGCGGAGTGTGCCTATGGTACTTCTTCTTCTTTGGCTGTACTTCATCATTGGCTTCAAGATCATCACCAGATGCACCTTCGACATTATCACTTCCAGACCTGCTTTCATACCCATCCTCCTTGATTCTTCCCAGTATGCTAGGATCAAAATGTTTGCCAATCATACCCATATCGCCATAAGCATCCATTTTGTTTTCCTGCAAATAAATCCCATCAAATATCATACATTCAGAAAGATAACGAGAGAGAAAAAAAATCCTAGATCACGAGTAACAACCATAAAGTAGATTACGAATAAAAAAGGAAAATTTTAAAAATTAAAATAAACTAACAACGGGCATACAATTGATAGAGAAAGGGGAAACTGAGCAGCAGCACCACTTGGCATGTTTTGACAGTATGGAAGCATTTCAACCACAATCCTTTCGTCCATACCATCACTATTACCCTAGGACTGTTGATCAAACCCCCAAAACTCATTAAAATGGTAAATATCGATTACAAATTCTTTGAATCTTGCTCTAACTCTTTATATCCCAATCTGCCTCTCTATCTCTCTCACTCTGACATTGTACCTGTCTAGGTTTTCTGGAAATGGCCACTATCACTTTCACTAAAAGAAAACGCTTAGTTTTTGTTCCTCTTTCTTGAACAAAAAGATTTGACGCTTCAGTAATACACAACAGATTATGCAAAGACTACAAATTTACAATGAAGAAAAAAAAAAAAAAAACTGTTTCCTTGTCAATGATCATGCATTACTAACACGCCGTCTCTTTATCTCTCTCTCTCTAGAAAATTCTGACTGTCTTTAGACGATCAGCTTTAAATAGAAAAACAAGTCGAGAAAAAACCCTTTTTTTTAACTTTTTTGAAAATTTGAACCAAAAAGGAAGGGAGAGTGTCAAGAATGGAAACCCTAATCTTTGCAACTACTCGTACACCATGCTTGACCAGTTATTTGTCAGTATTAAGAAGGATCCAAAAAGGAGAAAACGAAAAGGGCTCAAAAAGACGTATGAAAAAGGGAAACAAAACAAAACGTTGGAAGCTTATCTCTCACATTCACACTGTAAACCGAGAGGAAAAGACTTTCCAAAAAGCAAATATAATAATACTTTTATAATAATTATAACGATACTACTACCAACCCAATCAACAAAAAGACTCAGTTGACCTTTCTCTCATCTTGTTCTTCTTTGATATTGTCTCACAAGAATAAGAGAGACAATGCGGAGTGGATGGTGAGTAAATACAGAAGAAAACCAAACCCAGTACGGAGAAAATGGTGGACCTTTATAATTTTGACAGAAGGTAGCTGCAAGGGTCTCAGTTTATACAGTTCATAGAGATATAGGTGGCGATTTTAAGATCTTCTCACTCTCTCACACAGTTGGGAACTTGGGATCTGTATGAGAGTAAAGGACAGAAAAATATAATAATATTATTATCAAACATAAATATGTGTGTAATGAAAAAAATAATAAGAATTGAGAAGATGCTATGGAGCTTACAAGAACCAAATGAGAATTAAGCCACGCGAGATCAAATAGTCAAATGGGTGGTGGTTATTTAAATAGAATTAAACCATAATGGATTACCGAACCCACCCGAGCCAAGCTGACCCCCAGATTATACCAAAACACTGATGAAAACTAAATGATTTCTTCCCTCTCTCTTGCTCTCAAACAATGGCTTCTTCTTTCTCAAGGCCTCCTTTCTTCCAATCCCATGCATTTCAGTGTTTTTTTTTAATTTTTTTCCTCCTTTTCTCTGTAATTTTTTTTTTTGAAGGAATAGATATTAAACATATATATATAAACCATGAAAAAAAAAAGGACAGAGGATTTGTGGGGTCCACTGACTCTTCTAAAACTGGGTTCGTGATATCCGCTGACTGTGAACACACGCGGGTACTCGCGCGTGTGTTGTTCACATTGATAAGGTTGCGTTCAGACTTGGTAGGTTATGTTTCCGCGTTGTCAGAAATTATTGTACTGATTGCAGCCGACTGTCTTGTCCAATAGTTACATGCCAAAACTTAACAGAATGGATTGGTATCGTCAAATAATGAGGGTGAAACTGTAATTTCAACGTCGAGTGCGGTATCTCCTTGCCAGATTCGTAAAATCCAGTACCACCGGCATTATCGTAGCCGTCAGATTTTGTACCAGAGCCTAACCAATATTTGGACATCATCACTTTTTGTTTTTTTCCTCACAATAGAGTTTTGACTTTTTGATTTAGTCACGCACGTGTGTCCCCCTTCATAATCCGGGTTTAATGAAATAATACCACAACACACATGAAATCAAAACGATTCCGTTTTTTTGTTTTAAATTCCAAAAAAAATATCAAAAGTGTTGTAAAGCTTCCTTTTAATTTCCACATGCTCATCAATTCCTTAGAGCATGCACTATTATTTTCTAATTAATTAAAAGATCTTTTAAATCATGCCTCTATATTCATAATGGACCTGTTTCATCTCATTAAAAATAACATGAAAATTATAAATTCTTTTAATTCAAAAGAAAAATTACCTTAGTTTGATTATAATATTATATTAACATTAACTATTGCTACACGCATGCTTTATAAAAGAAACAAACTCAAGATCAATGATAACAAATGTTTTAACAATCCTTTAAAAATAGTTTGATGCTAAGATAGTTACTTAGCATTAATTATTAAGATTTTCTTTATTAAAGTATTTAAAAAAATACATCATAAATTTTATTTGAATTATCTTTTTTTAATAGATAATTATTAAATATTAATTCTAAATTTAATAAATTAACATTATATATATATATATTGAATATATTTGTATATGCATGTACATTAACCCTAACCAAAAATGAAAATTTACATCTTAAACATATTAATTTTATTTTGGAATGATGTTAGCTAAAAGAACAAATATAAAACTTGAAGTGAATATTATTGTAAATTTATATTAAGAAAATTTTAAGAGCAAATCATTAAGTGATTATATTTAATTAGTATGAAATTAACTTAAAATTGAATACTATATTTGGAGCATGTTTTTAAATGATTGTATTCTGAGTATAAAAATTTCTGTACTTGTCAAATTTGTGTCTAACCCCTAAACAGTGTGATAATTATTGAAGGTTGCTATAGAAATAATATAATTAATAACTCCGAAACTAATGTCTTACCATTTTATACTTTCATTTTATGGAATTTATATTTTTCGTTGAGTAGCTATTTGCAGTTAAAATAATTGTTAATGAACAAATAAATAGCTTGTATATATGATTTGCTTTTGTTATTGCCTTGTAATACATGGGTTGTCACTGTGTTTTCCATGCAATGCGAGCAAATTTAAAAACTTATATATTAAATATTTATATTTATTTATAAATTAATTTATGATTTATTTTAACGTTTAAAATAAATAATTTTGATAAATGCTTCATATAGTTTTTAAAAAATTATGAATTGGAAATGGTATGCTCCTTCAATTAATTTTCTTTAATCGTGTAACTTTAATTATATTGGTATTCTACAAGTGTTGTGTGTTGTTAAAACTGTTAAGTTGATTAATTAACCATTAAGCAAACCAAACATAATCCCTTCCACTAAACTCAATATCCTTCTAACTCTTGCTAATTAGCTAAATTTTTAATATCTTAAATTAACATACGATCTAAAATATTGACAAGTAGATTCATTTTCATTGTATCCGAAAATATTCCCTATCAAATCGTATTTGGGGAAGATGAGCAATTGTGTTTCAATCTATACCATTGATTCTCTCAACAATCATCTTTTTCATGTTTACACAATCCAATCACGTGAAATCATGTATGTTGATGATTAAATATAAGTGTATGATTTGAATTTATGTTTTAAGTATGATTATAATTAATTATTTATAATTTAAATAAGATATTTAAATAATAATATATTCAATTAATATCTTGAAAAATTAATCAAATAATATCCGAGGTAAAACCAAATATTCTACATTTAAAAAAAAAAAAAAGGGTTAGATTCATTTCAGCTGGCAGTTTATGATGACCATCGAAATGGGTAAGAATATATACCCATAAATAAATTTATGGTGTTGGCTCATAAGCCCAGTTAGGCCCATTTAAGCTTGGAGGCCCTGAAAGTTTCGTTCTAGTACAATACAGTACAATAGGGATCAAAAACACAACTGTTACCATCATCGTCGTCGTCGTCGTCTTCATCATCACAGCAAAAGAAGGAAATGATGTATTAATGGAACAAATGTAAAGAATAAGAAGAAGATAAGAGAATAAGAGACACACGGTTACGCAATTTAGGAAAATCCTGATTAGCAATAGGAATAGGAATAGGAATAAGAATAGGACCAACCCATTGCTCGTTTTCCTTTCTACAAACTTCTTATTCCATTTAAGCTTAGGATATAATTTTATCATAAATGAAAAGTTTTTCTTTTCATCAATTATTAATTATAAATATTATTTTATTCCATTTACGAATATAAAATTCCTCTGCATTAATTAGTGAAATAATTGGGGGGGTTGCTAGAAATATGGAATAAAAAAGGATCATTGTACAACGATAAGTGGGAAAAGTGGAGAATAAAGCTTTGAAAAGAAAAATGAAAACAAATACATTAATAGAAAAATAGAATCAATTTTCCTTCTTTTTTTATGATTGTTTTATTGTTTTAGTTAGTGTTAAGTTGTTTATTTTATAAAATAAAAAAATTTAAAAACAATATTTTGATATATTTATTTTTTCAAAGTAATTTGAAGATTGAGAAGTACAACAAATTTATATTTTAACATTATTTTAAATACATAAATATATAAATTTATTATAATAATTCAATTATTAAATAAAAATAATTATAAAATCTTATTTTAAATAATAGCCATTTTGAAGAACATGAAAATTATTATTAATTTATCTTCAATTTAATTTTTTATATAATATATGAAATAATTTTATTGACTTTATAATTAAAAATCACATACAAATTTAAAATCATAAGACTAGATCATGACATAAATAAAAAAATATTTGCACAACAATTATATAACATTAGAACCAAAAGTAATTAACTAAATGATTATATTAATAATTAATTACAACTTAAATTTAATTTTAAATATATAAGAGTCATAGTTTTAATTTAATTTTAAATACATAAAACTCCTTCATAATTAAATTAGGAAATAAATTAATATTATAATAATATTATTTAAAAAAATAGAATTAATATTATCATATAAAATCAATAATCTATAATTCTCATGATATAATTCATATCTCTTATTTTTATCTTTTTAATTTGATTGTTTTTGTAACACTTAGATTTAATATTATCAATCGTAAGGATATAGGGATTATTAAAGTTTAAAATTATGCACGTGGCATGAATACAAGAAACTAATGAATGTCATGTGACATTAATAAAGTGAGACTTGTCATAATATTTTTTTTTTCTACATTATTCAAATCAAAATGTTAATATAAAACCCCATCATTCATAACAAAGGTAAGTGAAAATATTCAATCATAAAACAAATCTCTACCTCTTTCTACTCAAAGTTTTTTTTCTCTAAAATTATAAAGTTATAGTAATTAACTTGATTGTTTGAGAATTCTCGTAAGAACAAATTCTAGTGCACTCTAACCATACTTTATTTTATAGAAAAGAGAAAAGATCAAAAGCTTCGTATAGGTCAAAAATTTGCATCAACTTTAATATTAATTAGATTCTATGATGCCATATTCCTTTATTTAAAAGTTAGGTAAGATTTCAATTTTTAATCTTATACACACACATATAGCTTATTAACTTGAGTCTATAAATTTCTTGTAATAGTAAAGGGAGACGTCTTATTAATTTGAGATTTATGACTTTTGATCTAGACTTTGTATTTAAATGCGCGAGATACTCATATAAAAAGAAACTGATTTCTTTATTATAAAGCCTATAATTATTTTTAAAGTGTTGGAATTCATTTATTAAAATAAGAGAGAATAACCCCTTCAGGAATGTCCTAGTGGTGGGGATTGGGCTGAGATCCCAAGTTCAATTTTCACCCCAGGATTTTATCTGTTGAAGTGTCAAGGAAGTTAGGTTGGGGTTTTATCTTACCCTTGGTATTACTGTGCGTGATCTTTGTACCTGTACCTGCGTCAGAAATC
>JAVXUL010000021.1:9875868-9887483 GCA_035590515.1 Trichilia minutiflora | reverse complement strand
GGGGGGGGGCTGAGGTCCCAAGTTCAATTTTTACCTCAGAATTCTATTTGTTGAAGTGTCAAGGAAGTTAAGTTGGGTTTTTATCTTACCTTTGGTATTACTGTGCGTGATCTCTGTACCTGTACCTGCGTTGGAAACCGGATTCAGGACGGACACCATATGATCTGCGGACACGTACCTATGAGATAAGTGCCTGATCTCGGATATGGCTGGACGTCATAATAATAATTGAGTTTGTATGAGTTTTTCCGTATCCAAATATATATATATATATATATATATATTTAAGGTAAAATTCAATCATAAGAAGTAAGGTAATTAAAGATTAACTTATATATGTGACATAAACATAAAAAATTAATGAATACCACGTGACATTAACAACTTGACACATGTCATGATTTTTTTTTCTACATCATTTAAATAAAAAGATTAATATAAAATCCCACAATTTATCATAAAGATGGGTGAAAATACTCAATTATAAATCAAAATTCTGCCTCTCTTGACTCAATTTTTCTCTCTAAACTTTACAATTTTCAATAATTAATTTGATTTTTAGAAAGCTTTTAATAAATTTTAGCGTCCTCTATTTTATAAAAAAGAGAAAAACCCTACTTATTAAAGAAGGACAAGCGTTAGAGGCAACATAAGTTCAAAATTTTGTATGAACATTAGTTTCTATG
Organism: Trichilia minutiflora; assembly: GCA_035590515.1. Classification (NCBI taxonomy): domain Eukaryota; kingdom Viridiplantae; phylum Streptophyta; class Magnoliopsida; order Sapindales; family Meliaceae; genus Trichilia; species Trichilia minutiflora. Next base: position 9,886,797 of record JAVXUL010000021.1, on the reverse strand, counting down.
ATACCATATTCCAAGATTTGAAAATTGGGTAAGATTTCAATTTTTAATTAAATATCCATACGAATCTTATTTTAGGGAGTAAGGAATTGATATAGTTTTGACATTGTTTGTAATGTTTTTTAATTAATGTTTATAAAATTAAAATACAAAAATTTATAGTTTTATTATTTTTTATAATATTTTTTTTATACAAATAAAATTTAAATTTATTCAATTTAAACTAATGAAACGATATACGATTCGAATGAATTATGGCCGATATTGTAGTAGAAACGATTGAAATACTATTAAATTTAAGATTGACGTCAAGATAATTATCTAATAAAAAATAAATTAAAAAAAATTTTTAAAAAAAATTAATTTAATAATTTAATAACCTTTTATTTAAATTATGATATTAACTTGTATCTCCAACTTCAAATCAACGTAAAATAATCATTTAACTCCACGGATGGGTTACTTTTTATAACGTATCATCTTATTTTATAAGCTTACAAATATTTTATTACTAAAAATCTTGCAGATTATTTTTATTTTTATTTCTTTTCTCGAGGACTCGAACGGACCTTTCTTTGAAACTCCTTTCAAGCTAACCCATTACCATTTCAAATAGGGGAGTGCCTGTGTCGGTTTAAATAACCGCCAAATGTAAACTCCAGGATAGTGGAAAACAACTCAAAAGACAGTGAGTAACAATCCGCCGCTCCAATTACTACACCTTCATGTTGTAATAACCAACCAAATGTCGACACGTCAAGAGAATAAAACATTTCACATCATTAGATCATTGTCTACTTGAACGTGTCGTACAAACATTGGTTTTGTTGAATGTAACTAAAATTATAAATCCTTTCAAAAATAAAATGAAACGACAACAGGGGGAACTAACCGGAGATTTCTGTTCTATGCCTCCTGTGACAGTTATAAACCTGAAATTTCTCTCAGAAAAACAATAAATTTCCCATTAAACCCTTCATCAAACTCAGTGCAAATCTATTGATATTTCTTCGTAACAAACATTTCTACATAGTAACGGTTGTTGTTAGAGAGGGAAAGCTGCCGACAAAGCAAGCAAACATGTCCAGAGACATAGAGAGGGGAGCGGCGAACAAGAACATAACAAACAACAGTTATACGTCGTCATCACCGTATTTTATTGAAGACACGGAGATCCAATGGACTTCTTGGCTAGTTCCCATGTTTGTGGTTGCTAATGTTGCTGTTTTCATTGTTGTCATGTTCATCAATAACTGTCCCAAACACGATCGTCCTGTGTACGAGGGCAAATGCGTGGCCAGGTTTCTTGGGAGGTTCTCGTTCGAGCCTTTGAAAGAGAATCCTCTTTTTGGTCCCTCTTCTCGCACGTAAACAATGAAACTTTCATTCCCACTTCGGTTTTGTTACTTGTTTTTGCTATTGATTTTTCTTTTTCTTTTTGGATCATGATGAGTTTATGGTGAGATTTGGAGAAAATTTTTGCCATTTTTTTTGCTACTGAATTATGGAGGTGAATGGCTCTGCCGCTGATTATCGGAAACATGTAACTTTATTTAGCTATTACATTGATTTTATCATTTCAATTTCGGGAATTTGGATGTTGAGATTAATCTAACATGAATTTGTGGTTTCTTCTTGTGTTAATTTCATGGACCTTTGATTGATTAATTGTTTTGTTCTAAAAGTTTGGCGTATATGCAAATATGTGGTTCCTACCTTCATAGACCTCATGATTTTTAGATCCAAATCGGAAATCTAACCCGGTTTCTATCGTTATCGTTTCTCAAATTTGAATCTGATAACGTTTGAAAGTAATATTAGACACTTGTTGGTTAATTGAATTCCAGTGTTTTGATTTATTAGATATTTGGGTCTGAAACTAGATGATTATTCTGTATTACCTCAATATCTTATGCTCCATTAATTCCTGTGAATTGACAAATTGTTGAATGCTATGAAAAATGGAATTAGAGTTATTTGGATCTTATGCCATGAGTTTGTTGCCATACTTGTCCAAGGAAGTGGAAGGTAGTTGAACGGATTCTTTTCTTTATTTTGAAGATTGGAGAAATTGGGTGGGCTTGAGTGGACCAAAGTGGTGCATAAACATCAAGGATGGAGGCTTATCACTTGTATCTGGCTGCATGCTGGTATTATACATCTTCTCACAAACATGCTGTGCCTGGTTTTCATTGGTATTCGCCTTGAACAGCAATTTGGGTTTGGTATGTTGCTCTTTCATGTTGTTTGAAGTGTAAAATGTGTATGTTATTCCTGTTGTTGAGCTTACCTTAGTCCTATACTCTTCTGCAACTGTTATAGTTGTATAACCTATTTGACATATTTTATTACTATCGTGTAGTGCGAATTGGAATTATCTACCTGCTGTCTGGATTTGGTGGGAGCGTTCTTTCCTCCCTATTTATCAGAAACAGCATCTCTGTTGGTGCTTCTGGTGCACTTTTTGGGCTTCTTGGAGCAATGCTTTCAGAATTACTTACTAACTGGAGTGTTTACACCAACAAGGTGAGCCAGGCTAAACAACTGTTTGGAAATTTTGTTTGTACTACTGTTACATGGTAGTTGTTGTGCTGCAAAGAGGATTTTTATATGCGATTTGAGTAGAGTTTTCTTGCTAACTCTTCTTAGTTGCTTTTGTAGGCTGCAGCCTTGCTCACTCTTCTGGTCATCATTGCCATTAATCTTGCTATGGGAATACTGCCACATGTTGATAATTTTGCTCACATTGGTGGATTTCTTACTGGGTTCTTCCTTGGTTTTGTTTTGTTGCCTCGACCTCGGTTTGGATGGCTTGATAGTCGGAACCTTCCAGCTACTGCTCCTGTCAAATCCAAGTATAAGATTTATCAGTACGTGCTATGGGTGGTCTCATTGGTTTTACTAACTGCAGGGTGAGTGACTCCAAATAACAAACATACAATTTGCTATGTTGCATATGCCTTTGGAACCTCCTTATCTGGATTTATACTAGTAACATCAGCACGTGTTGTCATAGATGATCTTTTGGAAATCATCTGTATAAAGTAGCATATATATGAAATTTTGAAGTGACTAGCCAGGTCATCAACCCATTATCATTGCTGTTGAAATGGGAAACATAAGGGAATTAATACTTTTGTTTGCATTGTAAATGCCTCTATATTGAAGTTGTGGGGTATGAATTTATTGTCACCTTTGGTTGCAATTGGAGTCAAGACACCATATATACTGATTTCCCGTTAGTGGGAGATTAATGGCTGACATATTTATCTCATACACTAGACTCCCTTTACAATTTAAAAGACTAAGAATTAAAAAAAAATTGTTTAACATGGTAGTTGCCAATGCAGCAATATAAAGTTTTGATCGATGATTTTACTGTTTTTTCACTGCAGATTTACAGTTTCGCTGGTCATGCTATTCCATGGAAAAAATGGTAATGATCATTGCCATTGGTGTCAATACATGAGTTGTGTTCCCACCTCCCGATGGAATTGTGATGGAAAAGTGTAGTCTGCTTTGCTGTATGTTGACATGTAAATGCATGCATAGTTATAGCTTAGAAACTGGTTTTGTTTTCTGACGATTCTTTATCATGCTTAAACGTGTGAGATTGTCGTAGCTTCTTGTTGCTATTCCTTTTGCTTTCCGCCATTGTACTAATAGAATTATTGTGCGTATAATTAGCATTTCTTTGAAGACATTTAAGTATTGTGTGAGCTCTAAGTTTGCATAAATAGAGGTTATTCTATGAACATCAGAAAGGAGGAATTTACTTCCACTTGATGAGAAGCGAAGAATTTATTAAGAGCGTGAAAGTTGGACGTGAAAATCTGTTAAATTATGTGCCAACACAGTCCGCTGAAACAGAGCAAGAACAAACAGAACAAAAATGAAAATAAAAGAGACAGCGTGGCCGGGACTCGAGTTATCGTGGTAAACATCAAGAAGAAAATATATGATACATAAAATTGCAACACAAGTTAAACATTTTAAAAAATTTTGCATTTCAGAGTGTGGATAAATACCTTAAAAAAAAAAAGGAATTACAAAAGACTAAAATTCTTAGTTTTTCTTTTCAATTATTTTTTTTATAATAAATTACCAATTTAATCAAAAAATCTTGCAGCTACCCAAAACACAATCCCAACGGCAGTATGGATGAACTGCATGTGTGGAAACTCATCCAACCTTTATGAAGAGCACACGCTATATTCATTTCACAACCACCCAACTCAATCTTACCCTATAAACGTTTCAACATTAGGCCAAATAAATTAAAACATTTTCATTTTCAATTACAGAGGAAACAGTGCTAACTAAGTTGCATGCAATTCAATTCATTAATCGAAATAATAATGCGGTTGGTGTTTAAAACGGAGTCCCACAAAACCATAATCGAAAGGACAATGTCGATATTGTTAACATTGTTGGCGAGTAGTATTTGTGCATGGGCAGACATAGATTGCACCACCGTGACCACATTGATCTCATCGTGCTCCACTTTCATCAGCGATGGTTCACCGGACTCAATTCCTAGTTCACCATGCTGCGAAGGCATGAACAGCCTTAACTTACTTAATTTCAGAGTCTACAGGTAACAAGCCGCCTGTTTGTAGATGCCAGATGGGCCTCATTTCTACTTACCAGCCTAATACTGCCACTGCTATTTCTACTTTACCTGCATTCTGTGGAGTTTCTTGGGCGTTCATCGTTCATTCCAATACAGATTGCAACTAGTAATATGATCTTTCTCTGACTCTCTGTGTATCAATTCCCTCGTTTTTAAGGTTTTACGTTCTTTTTGCTTTTACTGTAAGAAATATTTAAGTAATTATATTATAACAACAGGTGTGTTTTAATTAATTTGAGGCTGACTGCTATATGATTTAATTAACAAGATATGCAGCATCCCACTTCCATAAAGATGATAAAGAGAAGTGAAGAGCTGGATGGCTTGCCCCAAGAGGTGTGGCTTGTTGATAAAGGGTATGGGATTTGATCTTCATTAGTTGAAATTTAAGAGATATAATTTTTTATAAGAGTTTGGGATAGTTGAGGATCAAGGGTTTACTTGATCTGATCTTTAAATCTTGAATTCGAATATAAAAGGGTACAATATCTTGTAAGAGTCTATACCAATTGAGGATTTACCTATTCTCTTTCAGTCTAAAGAGAGGTATTGTAACAGACCGGGTTAAAAACTGACAACCGATCATTCATAATTATATTATTTTAGCAAAGTGATAAAAAAAATTAAATGAATTCTCAAACATATATACATAATCAATAATTAAATTATATGATTACTACGTGTATATAACACTAACATATTAATTGTATAAATAGTATACAAACTCTCCACATATAATAAGTCTTTTGTGCTCTGAATAAATGAACTGATTTAATTAGTTTAGAAAAGAGAAGAATTGTTTTATTGCAGTGTTAAATCGTGTTTTATTGCAGTGTTAAATCGTTCATAAGTAAATACATGTAAGTTTTGGTTTTGCTAATCATAAATACACGTGTATATGCATTAAACTTTAAACTTTTGATTTTATATATAACTCGTAGTTCAACATTGGATTCCTACCTATTCGGGTTATCCTCTCTGTTACAACATTTATTATTAATAAAAAAAAAAAAAAAGCTTTCACCGTTTCATGCTTTCTTCAAATGATATGATATGAAACCTAATACATAGGTAGGGGAATTTCCATACTTATTGCTTTGGATGAACTATTTGATTTGATTTCACGTGCTTCATTTACTGCATTCGTGGACCATGAATTGTTAAATGCAAACGAAACATCTCTCTAAGTAATTGCTTGTTGACAATCCAAAATAGACGAAACAACCACCATGACAATTGTAACATCATACCACGTTTGATGTTTCTGGCCAGGAATGGACCGAATCTCACTGGCTTTCTCAATAGTTAAAGTCACTGTTTGGTTTAGTATTATATATATATATATTGGGTATCATCATTCATAGAATCATAGATGTCCTTCAACTCTGCTGTTCTGTAACACAATCTATATTATAATTTCTCCTTATCAATATGCTTCTTCGATATTATGACTTAACAAGTTAACATGCCACGGAGAGTCGGGGGTATCCAAGGTTTTGTCGTTAGTACCGTTAAGTAACTCTTCGCTTTTGAGTCTTTAGTCGTCACTTCGTTACGTCAACACTTCAGGCAAAATGTTGGTGAGGGCCACCGCAAACAAATCCACAGAGTTTAACCTCCGTGAATGCATAGTATGATTGGGATATTTGTACAATTTGCATATGGGATGAATCTCGAGGTGGGATTGGGAAGTGGGAACCTTTAATTTCTTTTAATTAACAATTTAACATGGGTTGCGTGAATCATACTGTAATAATTTACCAAAAGTGTACAGTGTACTGTTTCCCCTTTAGAAAAAGAGCTGGTTGGCCTCGTGTTCCAATTGTTGCAATCTAAAAAGGTTATAATAACAATCTAAAAAGGTTATAATAAAACTCACTTTTCAAGCGTCGAATTATGTTAAGATTAGAAAGGGATGGGAAACAGAGGGAATGCAAATCTTATGTAAAAAGGTTGCAGTCTTGTAGAAGTAAATAAATGCTGTCAACATTATATTGAAGAGTATGTTTAATATCTAGTTGTAACTTATAAAATATTGTAGTAGAATTACAATAGCCATAAACAATACCCTTAAGCTCTTATAAACAATTTTTACTCTTGGAATGTTTAAGGAGTGTTAGATAATGTTTAACGATGGAAGATGGATTAGTGGAGAACGTCTGGTCATCATAACTACAAAACTCTTATCCATTTTCAACATTGACAATGTTCAATATCAGATGTACAAGGACGAAGTTTGTAATACAATAGTCACATAATTACAACACTAAAAAGCAGCAACAAGCTTAAAAATTAAAAAAGCAAGAAAATAAAACGGAGAAATAAACAGATAACACGGCGCATCACCTTAAATTTGTACTCCCAAGTTTATTCAAGCCATCAGATGCTGGAAAAGCTCTGTTCCTTAAGTCAGCATGTTGAGTGAAATCTCTTTCTGAGATAATGCTCCCATCCCAAAACCCTTGAGCAGACCTACTGTTTGAACCATATCTCTCAAACTCAAGCCTCTGCCTCGGGGCACTCTGTGATCTAAATTTAGCTTGTGATGATTCCGTGTTAGCCATATAATTTGGGTAACCCGAGTATCCACTAAAGTAGCCCCAGGAGCACTCACTCCGTGTGGGTGTGAAAGGACCTCTTCTTCCACTACTTCCAGGTCTATATGATGCAGAAGATAATTGTGGGCTGTTATCAGCAGTCCTCAAAGCTGCTTCACCTTTTCCAACAGGAAGTTTTGGAGAGCTTAATGATAAAATCTCCCCTGAAGAAACACTTGGTATTGGATTCAGATATTTTGCTGATAATTTTGATGGAAATTCAATTGGCTTATAGCTACGATTGGTACAATCACTATGCAATGAGGTTCGAAAGGTTCTACTGTATTGTTGGGGGTTCAAGTGAGGCTTCCATGTATCTACTTCCAAGATCTTGTCGATTTTTTCTTCATCTATATCTCCAGTTTTAAGTTGATTTGCTCTATGGTTGCTCCATACGCTTTCTTCCATCCAACGATCTAACCAATTTGGACCCATCTGAAGTTTGTCTTGGTCAATGATATCCCTCAAGTTTGAATTAGAATCACATCTCTGCATGCATTGAGAAAGAAAAGCACCGTTAGAATTAAGTTGCATATTGCTAAAGGAAATTCTGGAAATTACTGGAATTTGAATAGTATTTCTCTTATTACTTCAAAATTTACAAAACCATGCCTATCTTTCAATATAAAAAGGGTATACGATTTTAAAATCAAGTGGTACCTTCAGGATTGAGGGCCCATCAAATGTAGTACTATGAGCCCGAAATTGTTCTACTTTCTTCGGACTTCCAGTAATCTGCAAGTATAGGGTCAAATTACTCATGCAGTACAATAATTCTACCGAATTATCGACAAAAAAATACCTTTACAGTACACTTGGTTGAATAATACAGTCTGTGAGAGAAATAAAAATATTAGCTGTAGTCAAACTATGGAATTGGCCCAGCAATTTCATGATAAGTTTATCGTGTACAAAAATTTGGCCCCTTACATTCTGGAAATCAAGGCATACAGAACATAAAATTCAAAATTTTATTAGGTTTAAGTAGGAACTATATGCTTACTAGGTTAAACGAACATTAGCCAGGCGCAATTTTTGATGTCCATATAATAGCCGACACCAGGCTTTGCTGAAAAACTTAAGTAGAAAGAGAAAATTTTCCTTGACATGGCACCACGTTAGAACTGAAAACAATGACCAATATGACCCAATACCAACTTGCAAAAATATTTGTGGCCCTGGAAATGACTCAAAGCAAGCCCAACTTAAATACCGCACTCACCAATTACAGCAGCAATTGCAAATTTCGATAACTAGCAAGCATGGCACAGAGCACGTGCACTTTTTATGAGCTCCATAACTTTATTGAAATGCAATTTACAAAGACATCTACCTTTATCATTCATAAAGACAGGGAACATGAATATAATTAGGTAAATTCAGATTGTGGTCCCTTAAAAAAGTTCAATTGTTCACTATGCATATGTATTGAGAATCATGGGTAATGATCAGCTTAGGTATTGCTAAACTTTGAATTATCTTTAAATAACGTTTATGGATGGACAGAGAGCCAAAAAGTAAACCTAGCTGGAAGTAGAAAAAGGTAAGAATATGTATATATGCTTACGGTGGTGCAAGAAAGGGAAGATTTGCTGCTATAACGGAAGGATTCTGTCGCATGAGCCCGACTAGCTCGGGCTCGTGCCTGCACCTTGACTAAAGTTTGCATGCGCTTTAGCATGTCTGCTGTTTGCTTCCTCACAATGTGACCTCTTACAAGCGCTTGAAGTTTGACCAATGCTTTTAGTGCCATCAGTGCTCTCCTTGCCTTTAAAATCACCATAAAAAATCAATGCATGGGATGTTATTACCATTCAGACTAATCAAAATTATACAATATAAATAAAATACAGAGCAGAATAACCTCACTCACCCAAGAGCATGAAACTTTGTGTCTAAAAGCAAGTGCTTAGAATAACATTTGTTAAATAAAAAGTGCTGGTGGCACAGCGATCAAGAAGTTCAAGAATTTAAAAAGGATATGCACCAGATTAATAAGTAATTCAAAAGGGAGTGAAACATGGGCCAATCATTATCTCTCATTCATACCTAACATTAAATAAAACAAGTGCCTATAGAGAAAAGAAAAATGATGAATCTCTAACCTAAGCATAGTTTTTAAATCAGTTAAACCTTCAAATTTTAAATTGGGATAGCGGGGTAACTGAATACAGATGTTAAGTCAAATTTAAAAAATAACTTATAACCCTTTTTTTTCTTGCTCCGTCAATGGCATACTTTGGGAATGCACAGAACAATTTAATTGTTCTAAATTCAACAGCGAGTTCCAATACAATGTTCCCACACAGAAGTCTAGATGATCAGGTGAATAACTATTTAGTAAGTACATGACAATTTGAATTCGACTCTGGCATCTTTCACATGGGAAAAATTCTATAAATTCAGCATGCATGGTTAATAATATTCATGAGATTTTCCTTAAAATTTTTTCAGGGCAGTACAGATATTTCGTTGCCATAAAAACCGGACTGAAGATTGAAGACTTAACACAAGTCTTAACTACCCAAGAAAACAAGACAAAAGAACACTCTGGTTTTGGTCAAACAGGCTGTTCAAATTTCACATGTTGCAGACACACCAGCATCCAACCACTATTGCTCAACACCACCGTGACTGGTAATGAAGTCGTATCAAGCCACGTCATCAGGATTAATCGCTAATAATATACTAATCTAGTACAAATCACTAATAATATACTAATCTAGTTGAAGTAAAAGTGCAAAAAAAAGTTCACGCGCATTAAAGAGGAGCGAGGGGTTTGGTCTCACAGAGCAGCACGTGCGACAACATTGCACGTACCAACCAAGAATTTTGAAATAAATTGAACCAAAGAAAACAGTAAACGCGGTGGATAAGAGCGAACCGGAGTTTTTTAGTGATGCCGAAATCACCAACATCCACTTGTGTCGGCGCATGAGCCATGGCTATCACACTGTTGCTTGTTTTGTCTTCTTCTTTTTTTTTTTTTTGAGTTTCATATTTAAAAAAAATGTTGGCACCATTTCCCTTAAATTAAAAATCAATACAGACCATTGCTCTGATTTTAACTGATGAAAATAAAAGGCTGCAACCAGTCTTCAACTGTGAAAGTGAAGAACCAATCGTTTACAGATCATATGCAGCTTTTTTGGAAACACTGGATAACAATCAGTTCTATTCTGCTAGATCTCAAATGCTGCTTTCTTGAAAGAACTAACTCGCAAATCTAAATTTTATAAGTTTAATTTTGAAAAATTGATATACGAAATGAAAACAAGAAAAACAATTTTTATTATGGATTTGACGTTAGAGTGTTTAATCTTGCATCTTAGAAAATGGGACTGAGAAAGAAAAAGTAATAGCCCCAAAGTCAAATATGAAACTGTCTTCTTTTCCTGTGTTTTCTTAGCAAACAAATCGACCACTGATATGGAGCGGAAAAACCAGATCAAACATTCAAGGGGTATTCGTGTGAGCGAGAGGGAAGCCTGATATATAGACAAATACTACTTATTAAGTTACTGACCAGATAACCTCGAAATGAGGACTGTATCTTGACGGCCGCGAGCTCCTCCAACCACCGTTGTTGGCTAATGTGAGCACTGACAGCAACACCATGCCCACCACCACCAGCACTTGTCAATCTAACAACCTCTGCCGCCGCATGAGCAGCCGCAAGCGCAGCTTCCGCCACGGCAGCAG
>JAVXUL010000021.1:9832084-9867389 GCA_035590515.1 Trichilia minutiflora | reverse complement strand
GATAGAATAATGTCATTTAATTAATCGTAAACAATTTACAATTAATTACAAAAGGTATATACTTAAGAAATAATGATTCAGAATCATATGACACGATTGGTTTTAGGGCATATCTCTAACACGTTTATGTTCTCACTTAATTCTTGGATCATTCTCAATTCTTTCAATACCATTACATGCTTAAACATCCCAATTTATCAATCCATTCGATAAACTAGAAAATCTCCAAATCTTAGGGTTATGTGAACAATGATTGAGCCACCTCTTTTATGATTTACGCCTAAATTAAATTTAAATTAGAGAGACAAACTGGAGAAAAACTTACCCGAGCTGATAGATGAGCTCTGAGTCTTTGTTTGTATGATTCTCTCTCTTCAGCTATTATTTACCCGCGATTATTCTCTCACGATTTCTCTCGATTTGACGAGTAGAACTTTGACTATGAGAGGTTTTTGAGTTTTGGTATTGATTCTGAGGTCATTGCAAGAAGAATGATGAAGTTTGATGGAGATTTGAGTGAGAAATATTTTTGATAGAGAGAGAAGAGAAGTTGTAGAGACCAGAGTCAAGGAAAGAAATAGAGAAGACGAGCCTTGGTTATGTATATAAATAGGGGCCTTGAAATGATCAAAATATCCTTCAAAATCATACTTAAGAGTTCGTCATGTCTCCAAGTATCGATATTTCAATCCCTATGTATCGATACTTTTTGATAAAAATGGTCGTTTACGTTCTTTTTTGTCAATATATCGATACTTCAATCAGAAAGTATCGATACCTTCCTTTCCAGTGTCATAAAGTATTGATACTTCAATCATAAGTATTGATATTTTTTGTCGAATATTGGCTCCTGACTCAAATGCACCCCGAGTATCGATCTTCCCTCCCTAAAGTATCAATACTTCGAATTTTACTGTTCATCAAGACTACAAAGTATCGATACTTTTCTCTTTAAAGTATCGATACTTCAATTTTACTGTTCTTCACTGTTCACAAAGTATCGATACTTCCTGTTCTCAAATACCAAGTATCAATACTTCAGCACCCAAAGTATTGATATTTTTCCTGTATTTTCTTAATTTAGGATCGTAACTTTAAATAGCCATAATTTTTTATTTAGACATCTCCATGAAACCCATAATATATCAATGAAAAGAAATTTTCTCAATTGAAGATGATTTTAAAGTAAAAAATTCAGTTCTTTTTTAGAAACTCATTATTTTACACCATGGACCTCCTCAAAAATAATTTCAAACTAATATACCCTCTAATAGATGATCCACACACACAACATGCACAAAATCTCATGAGAGATTTACTATAATGCCCATAAATTTAAGGGACGGAGTTTACACCCTGACTTGTATATCTTCACTTAATTCTGTGAAAATGATAAGATCAACAATATATTCATTATCTATATTATTATTATTGGTAAGTTGTGATAAAGTGGTAAAGGCGACATTTTCATTAAGAAGTTTAAGTTATTGACTAGAGATTACTATATCTATGATTTTCATAAACACAACATCTCCACTTTCTATAAGATCCCTTTCAGGATGTAAAATCAATAATCACTCTCATTTTTAATATAATCAATAAATTTGTATTTTCATATTTTAGTACTAATCTTATCTCTCAAAGACTTAGAAATAAGAACATGAGCTTTGTATCTTTAAATTTTTAGCTTTATTTAATCAGGTTTGGTTTCCATTCATAATTCATATGGAGTTAATAATTTAGCTTTTGTGTGAACTTTATTTACGATATATACAACTATAGATAATGCTTCTCCCTAAAAATATAAAGATATTTTCGACTATAACATCATCGATCTTATCATATCTAATAAAGTTTAATTTCTTCTTTCTACTATACCATTTTGTTATAGACTATAAGGTATTGTATAGATATGCTTTTATACCATTGTCTTTGCAAAAATCATCAAAAGTTTCATATTTTCCACCTTATTACTATTTAAAACTTTGATCGAGCGACCTAATTGAGTTTCTACTTCTTCTTTATATTCTTTGAATTTTTTCAAAACTTTAGATTTATACTTTAGAAAATATACATACCCATATCTAGAATAATCATCAATAAAAGTGATGAAATATTTCATACCTTTATACGTTTTTGATCTCTTAGGTCCACATAAATCCAAATATACTATTTCAAGTAAATCTGAGGATTTTCAATGATTCAAAAAAGATTTTCTCGTTATTTTTCCTTTAATATATAATTTACACATGTCAAAATTGTCTATATTTACTTGAGAAAGCATTTTTTTTATTACATATTCTTAGAATTTTATTTATATTTATATGATCTAATCTTAAATATCAAAGTAAAACATCATTAGAATTTAACACATAGATATAATCAGAAGAAGAAATTTTATTCATTGTAGAACTAATTGAATACATGTCATCCATTTTTTTACCCTTTAATAATACTAGATTATTTTTTTCTATGGTCATAAACCCTGATTTAAATTTAATCTCAAACTCTTTTTTTCTCTAAAACAAATACAGAGATGAGATTTTATAATCTTCTATTCCTTGAACATTAACATAGGTATTATTACCCATGTATAACTGCTATTTCCCTACTTTTTTTCTTCAAAATAACAAATTGACTTTTGTCATTACTCACATGTCTAGTAGCACCAAAATTCATCCACCATTAATCTTATGATTTAGCAATAAGTGCCTCTGAAACAGTCAAGACAATCTCTTTCATGTTCTTAGTCTTATTCTTATATTTTGGACACGGAGCTTTGAAATAACTAGTATCCTGAATATAAAACACTCTTTTTTTTTTCTTTTTCTTTTTTCATCTAGGTTTCCACGATCCTTTCTTTTGTTTGAAAGTTTTTTCTCTTGGCTTTTCTTTTTTACTTTGAGTACTTTCTGCCAAGAGAAGGTTATTGGTGTGATTCTTCTCCTTCCTTCTATTCATCCTGACCTCTTCAACTACCAATATTGCAGGCAATGTTGTCATGAATAAATTAGTTTACCTATATGTTATTAAGGTCACAACATGATCCTATGCTATTAACAAACTATTTAGAATTTAGAATGACCGACACCTGCATCTTATCAGGTATTTCATGATCAATATTTGAAATATCTTTTGCTAGTAACTTCATTTTTATAATATGATCTACTATACTATCATTCTCATTCATACGAAGGTTATGAAATTCAGTTAATCTTAATTGTATATATGTATCAGATTTTGACCCATATTTGCTATCTAATATATCAATAATTTTTTTAACAATATTATAAGCTTCATATAAAGGAATCAAATCATCTTGCATGTTACTAAAAATCATAGCCTTAGCTAGTTCGTTATCTTCTTTCATTTATTTAAGGCTGTAGTTTCTATGAGTTTTTCTTTCTTAATAACATACACTATTTTCTCATGTATCAATAAATAAAAAGTTCTTTTTTTATATATTATAATTCATATTATTTTATTTTTCTACGTTTAATTTATAATACTTTTACTCGCTATTATATATATATATATATATATATATATATATATATATAACAATACAAATAAATGAATAAAATTGTATGAATTTTAACCCATAGTGGATTAGGCTACAATAAACTAATCTTATACTCATTCAGATGTAATCACAAAAAAGATTTCTTAAGATTCTTCTCCTTACTTTGCTCAGAAATTGGAATGATCCGCTTTTCTTTGAATAACTGTCGCGTGTATACAGTCTCTGAAGCTTTAAGTATCTTTATGAGTTGTAGTGATTTCGCTCCTCTAATTTGTCTTAAAGCACTTATTTCTTGTAAAAATAAATTAAGAATAATAAAATTAATCCTTCTTCAATGTGTTGGCAAGTCGAGGTAGTTCAAAACTGGTATTTTTCTATATTGTTTTCTTGTGCTTTCATAAATTTCAGAATTTTGAGTCTTCAAATCAAAATTCTGAGGTCACAGATCAATTTGACCCGCCAAAAAATCTTAAGGTGCCAAATTTTGACTTAATCAAAGTTAGTTTAAGTCTTGAACTGGGCTTAAAAAATTTTATTGGTTCGACTGAACTGAAAAAAGCTCGAATCAGATGGTCTGGTTAGATCGAACCATATGATGAACTGAATGAAGAATCGAACCTGGGTTGGACCGAGTTAATTCGATTTGAACCAGATCACGATTGAATCGAATTGTGTGAACCATATATGAGGTTGTGTGAATTAGGTCGGAGTCTACCTGAACTGGACCTGACCATCCGCTACTTGACCGACGCATGACCTTCATGCTCCCTGTGCATGGGCTCTGTACGTCATCTACCTTTTTGCATGTGTGGTGCACGACTTTGATGGTTTTCTGGTTTTTGTCTTTTGGGTCGTTTTCTACGTTAGTTTTAGTAAAATTGATACTGTTGAATTCATCTCGAAGAAGAGATCACTTTTATACTAAGAAAAACTTGAAACGAATGTGAAATTTTATTAAAAATAAAGAAAATAATTCTACCTCTTTAGACTTCTCTCTCTACGAAACTTGACTCTGATACCATTATTGATAATCGAAGGTACTTTCACGAGACTGGTGGATGCATGTAAAGATGCCCAAATAATGAAGACAGACTATAATGAAAATAATTCTTCACAAATAGATTGTTTCTCTCTCTAGACCAAACACAAGGATTGAATAATAATTTTATGATCTAATATTGCCTTTATATAGCCTGTTAATTTGGTAATTATTTTTTAAATAAACATATTACTTCGTGAAGACACAATGATAGGAACTATTGTCTTGTTTGGTTGCAATCTTTGATAACCATGGTCTACCTTTGATTACATCCTTTTGGCAATTAATATATCTCTCTGGATGCCACCACTTTGATTATATATACAACAGGGCAAGATTAGTGTTTTGGCTTATTTCTTCTAATGAAAGTTTGTATTTGTTGGATTCAATACAAGAATTGCAAGTAATGAGGTTTGAGATGAATTAAGTTAATCATGTGGGTTAATGGGTGCTTGTATGGATGAAAAAATAAGTCCATAAAAAGTTAAATCTGTAAAAATAGTGATTGCATGACAGAGGGGGAAGAGTTGTAAAATGGAAGGTAGAGAGAATGTAGCTGTAATATGGAGGGAAACAGGAAATCTCAGTGAGAGAAGGAGATTTGTTGGTGAGATTATATTTATATGGTTTAATTAATTAATTCAATAGGTTGAGTGCACATAATTCCGCCATTTAAAGTGTTGTTAGAGCTCTGTTCAAATTAATGTTCACTTTAATGTTCTAAGTGGCGAAAGTACTATTTTTAAAAAAAATTTAAATTAATGATCCCTCTCTGTAAAAGTGGGATTCATTTTTATCACCTCAAATTGATTATATTCTGAAGTAACGTATTTAACTTTGTCGGATGCATCTAAAGATTTCTGGTTAATCAGTAACTGGTGTCCAGGTACCCACCCACTGGTCTTCCAGACCAGAATCAAGTATCGAAATGAGGACCATGCAGTAAGTGAAAATAATGCATCTACGTGTTTTCTCCTGCTGGTCCTAGTTTCAAGAATCAGTCTTTGTGCACTGACAGCCTTGTAATTTACCTATTTGAAATCTTTGATTAATTAATCTATTAATTAATTAGTTATTTTACCTATTTACAGCAGTCTATATAGTTAATGTATATATACGCTTTAAAATAAAGCATATCAAATAAATTGGTTAAAATTGCATGTATAGGAGTGAACTGACTGATCAAATATGCACTTCATGGGTTATTTAATTATATCTAATTTATCAATATGGTTCTGTTGAAAGTAAAATTACGATTAAAATTAGTAGCCGACATGAAATTTATTATAAAAATAACAATAATACATGCATGCTAAATTTTAATCTCAAAAGTGGTAAGCAAAAGTTATTTGACTAGCTATCTAATAAATAAATATTATATCATTTGAAACGAGTAGCATTATTTTAAAAATAAATATTTTAAATTTATGCAAATCCTAAAATTTAATTACCATTGAGGTTTCACTCTAGTCAACTACAAAATAGGAAAAAAAATTTATCCTCAGATAAAAGTAAAAATAAAAGAAAACCACATTATATAAGTAAAGTACAAGATATATGAAGCATAAGATAATCATAGCCAGCCACCTTGAAAGAAATGGATAAAGCTAGCAATAAGGCTCAAAAAAAAGTTTCATGGAAAAGTTACAATCTTTAATTCAACATTTATAAATGATCTCATCATATTAAGGTTTTCTTACAAGCAAGAATAAATTGATATATTGTCGCATGGTAATGCTGAATCTATGGTTGGTTGGTTTTATCTCATATATTTAAACATGGACACAAAATATATGGTATTACCTAAAATGTTATGAATATCTAATAATTATAGTATGAAACAGAGGCAGGCCAATCTGCCCATATGAGGTGGGTGTAACTGTTACTCCTTGCATTTCGTTGGTGCAATTTATCTCTGCATTAACCTTAACTTATTGGCTGCAATAACTACTTATATGAAAGAATTGAATTCAACGAAAATAGAAGAAATTTAACTGCAAACCAAGCCCTTTTAAAAACATTAAGAGAAAGAGACTGTTTCATCAGGTGGAGCCGTTTGATATAACTTAACAGCAAATAGAAGTTTCTCCCTTTCCAGAGGTCCATCTTCATGATCAATAAACTGACTCTTCCATCCTAGTGCATAAAGGATCCTATTCACCTTCACCAACTCATCTACATCATCTCGGAAGATTACGCTCCCTTCAGGTCTCAAAATCCGATCCATCTCTAGCAAGATATCTTCCATTGAACATCTGTAAAAGAGATCCATGCACACATCAATATACCGAACAAGTAGATATGTTATTTGCATTTTTCTATTGAAGGTATCATTTTACCACCTGTCTTTGTAGAGCGTAAACACCGAATCAGCATGAATAAGGTCATATGTTCGAGGATAAGTTGACATTGCCTCACACCTACAGCAATTCACATGTTAGATTCTCCATTATTTAAGTATGAATATGAAACAAAACAAAGTAATGGCCAAGTACAAAAATGAGGTTAATTTACCAACTGTGGTACATTCCAATTAATCCTCTTTCGTACACAACTCCAAGCTTGTTGATCTTGGCCTCAACAGGAACTACATTCATTACCCAAACCGGGTCATCAATGAGAGCAGCAGCAAATCCACCTAAGTCAGCATTCATGTCTAGAATGTTCCTGTAACGTCCTGCTTTGCTTAGTTGATTGTTCACTGTTTTATAATATGACAATCTCTTCTTCCATAGTTCGGAATTCTGTAGGAAAATTTCAGGGGTTACTCCTTTCAGATTTCCTTTCCTAATCCTTGGCGGGATTGCAGATAGTCTCTCAGGCCATTTTGCCAATTCACCTCCAGCAATCTCTTGCTTACTTGAAACTTCAGGCAAGTGAGTCAAACAATTCTCTATTTCTGTGTACCTGAAATTAATTAAGATGATCATTTTAACACGGTGATCAAATTGAAAAAACTAAAAATGGATGTGCATTAACTCTGATTACTACAGAAAACCAGCACAAACCAGGCTAAATCCGGATCCGAAGCCGCGCAGAAAGGTGGATTCTGAGTGAGTTTTCGGTTTACTTTACATTTGAAATGATTGACAGGTTTCTGCCAGATAGAAATATCATCTTTCTCCACCAATTTTTTCCAGCAAAGGCTCTTCGCTACGTTTTCAATAGAAGTTTGTTCATCACTTAAATCTTTCTTCGTTCTTTGCCAGCCTTTCCAATACTTCTTCCAATTGATTGGTGGACCAGATAGGATCCAATACCCTCCTGGTCGTAGCACTCGATCAACTTCAATCAAATAAATCCCACCTAAACCATTAACATAACAAGAAAATACCATATAATTAAGAAAATAAATTATCAACTGAGAAAATTTTTAAAATAACTAGGAATGTTACGTACCGAATTGGCTCCATGGAATGAGGCAACGAGAACAATGAGCCATGTCAAAAGCTCTTGATGGATAAGGAAGTCTCTTAGAGGCAAGAACTCCGACCAAAGCAGGAACTCCACGCTCTAAAGCGAACTGAACTTGAGCTTCATGTGTGTCTCTCGGTGCAAATGACATTGTTAGGATGTTCCGGGACAGAAGATAGGCTCCCCAACTTGCCACCTTCATTATTACTTACACTGTCAATGATTTTATATATAACTATATCTACTATTAAAATTTCATCTATCATCATCAATGCTTAGAATTAATTAGGGAAAACTCCTAGCAAAAGTTGACCGATAAATTTGGATAATCGAAAGCAAAAGTCTAATTTTTGTAACAATTTTTTATTAAAATTTATCTTGATATAAAATAATTTTCAAATTTTGGAAATAGTAATAATTAGATCGATTGATTCTATTCAGTTTTGAATTGGAAAAGAATGAATGAAACTAAACCCAATATTTAATGGTAATTTAAAAAGCTTTTAGGACAATTCTAATATCATTGGAGCTTCGTCCTTTCTGTCACATTTACAATGTACGTCGAAATTCGATCCTGAGGACCATAAAGACTGCGTAGCCCGAGCTTGTAATGCAAATCAAAATGATCCCAACAAGTTCTACAATCTGGAATCGAGTTCTCAATATTGTTTGGAAGTGTTTTTGTACAAAGTATTTTTCTTTTTTTTTTCTTAAAAAAGATAACTAAGAAACACATTCACCAAGACGGTACTGCTATACGTCTGTACTTTGGATACATGTGCGCCGCAATTCCTGATCGTAATCCCTTAATTGATTCAATAGTCGAAATTCGTCCAACAATTGCCAAAAGCCCAAAACAGATGTACAATCTTCTAAATTTTGTCCAAAAAGGAATATTTACGGATCACCCAAATTAAAAGAGACTTTTTGACCCATCTTCATGACTCTTGACTCATGGTCCATGGACAAGCTTCTCAAGATTTACTTTAAAATAAATTATTTTTTAAGTAATTTAATAATATATAAATTTTAAAAAACAATAAAAAGAGAAGAAGCGTACCCCACAACCAGTATCAATAGCAGTCCGTATAGACCCATCCTTGAGATTGATCATCTTTTCTATATCATCAATATAAGCATCAGCACCATTAGGAAACATGGTTCCTCCTCCGGGGAATCTGAACCGGTCCCCTTCATATCGGATCCAATTCTGCACCGCCTTCTCCACCGTTAACCTCTTGTGTGGCACATTAGCGTACCACACCACATCCCTGCTCATTGGCCACGGAAACGGATTCTTGTACCCGTACGGCGCCGGCACACGGCACTTTAATAACTCCTCTTTCTCTGGACAGTGTCTTTCCCTGTATATCAGCTTGTGTCGATTAAACTTCAGAGATCTTTTTGCGTCCTCGCACGGAGTGTACTCACTGTACGTGACGTTACATAGAGGGTAACTTTTAATCAGCTCTACCGACGTGGTGGCCTCGACTTCCGCTACGTGATGGGTTGAGAAATCTAGGGTTGTGTTATTTTTATAGGAAACACAAGCAACATCAACGACGGTGGTGGTAGTAGTGGCGACGGAAGTTAAAACACTATCTCCTTGTTGCCAGATGCCTAAAAGATAAGAGAATACACATAGAAAGACAATTAGGGCTAGCAACCATACGTTCATTTTCTTGAATGAAAAATTTGTGGAGATTGTGGCCGACGGTTTTGAAGTTTTGAGGCCAACCATGGGTAGAGCAACGCAAGAGTCTGGTATCTTCTACTGAAGGCATGTATTTATGAATTGAAATCAAGAGTTATAGTGCGACAGGTTTAAGATGAAGTTAACCATGTGGGTGATGCGTGTGTGTATCAACGGGTTAAAAAATGTTATAAAGAGTTGATATACAAAAATGGTGAAGATGAGAGAGAGTTGAAAAATGGAAAGCCTGAGAGAATGTAGGTGTAATATGGAGAGAGAAATAGGAAATGACATTATGACAGAGGGAGAAGGAGATTTGTCGGTGAGATTGTAGGCTTAATTAATTAATTAGATGATATATTCAGAATTATAATTGAGATTCGGGAAGTGTGCGCTTGTTTAAATTAATCCTGTCCGGTAATTGCTGTCCAGGTACGTACGGTTCTTGTAAATTCGAATCAAGCATGACCGTATGGGATAAGTATTGCGTTTACATGACTTGTCCCATTAGTACCCTGGCTTAGAAACCACAGGTTCTGACTGACGGACCTGTTATTTACCTATTTTAAACCTGTAATTACTTGACAACCATCTCTTCTCTAGAGCTGTTAAAACGGGTTCAGTTCGACGGATCAATCTATTTAATCCGTCAAATAAACGAATTAAGATTAATAATTTTTGATTCATGGATTAAATGAATTGACCCGTTTAACTCGTAGATAAAAGAGTTCAAACCTATTTAACCCGCGGATTAAACAGACCGGTCCGATTATAATAATTAAATATTTATTATATATTTATAATAATAATATTTTAATTTAAAAAAATTAAATTAAAAATATTTATTATTATATATTTATAATGTTTTTATTTTTTTATTAATTTTTTAATTTTTTTAAAAAAATATAATTATTTATTATTTATTTAATTAATTAATTTATTTATTTATTTAATATAAACGGACTGATCCATTTAATCTGGTAGCTCGATGGATTGGGTTAGGATTGAGAATATCAATCCGTTTATTAAACGGGCTAACCCGACCCGACCCCCTTAAATAATTGACCCGAAATAGTCCGAACCGATTAAACCCGATCCGACCCGTTTGACAGTCCTACTCTTCTCCGGTGAGATTCTTCTTTCCACCTACCTCTTCACCTTCAAATTTCTTTTTTTTTTTTTTTTACCTACGTGAGAGTAAATTTTTCTTAACTATTTAGAGTAAGTCTTTCTTTTTCTCCTAAAATAGATAGATAATACTAAGATATGCACTAAATTAATGCTCAGTAGTACCTTCATAAATTTTAAATACTAAATTAATGCACAATAATATTAGATATAGTGAATATCAATAGTGTTATCTATATCATAAATTTTGACTTTTAATTTTTATTCTAAATAATAACTATTGAATATTAAATTTTATAATTTTTAAAATTATTCATTATATTTTTTAATTATTTAATAAAATAAAATTACATTATTTGGTATAAAAAATTGAGTGGCCTAATATTACTTATTTCTAAATTAATTATTTAGGATAATGATATTGAATTCAAATAGAAAGAAAAAAAAAATTTTAAACACTTACTAAACTAGGTTTGGCCTGCTCTGCTGTCTTTGTTTACAACTACAAGAGTCAACTATCAGTAGTTCAGTACCATTTTTTGTAGGGTGGGCATACGTCTGCACTTGTGCTGTGCTCCATGTAATGTGAAGTTCGTAACTGGGAAAGCATGCACACATCTAGTACACACAACTATATCACAAATAATGAAAAAAAATACCACTTTTTTATCCTCAAAAAATTAAAAAAAATATCATAGTATTAGATTTTTAAATAGGAGTTGGTTGCATCACTTATATATAAAGCAGTCAAATGGATTGGTAGTCCGCAAGTTGGCCTGTTTAACCCACTATTTAGATGGGTTATGACTAAAAAAAATTGGTTCGTTTAATTCGCGGGTCGATTTGACTTGGCTCGTTTAACCCGCGGGTTAAATGGATCAACTCGTTTAACTCACGGGCCGGCTCATTTAATCCATCTAATTAAAAAAAATAATTTAATTTTTTTTATCTTTATCTTTAGATGATAATTGATTATATTTGAATGTTAATAATGATATTAAACTTATTATTTATTAATATTGAATGATGTTGGATTAGTATATTTTGATATTTGAGATCATGTGTTTAAATTTAAAATTATTGATGAAACTTTTATTTTACTTGTTAAAATTTTTATATGTTAATTTATAATATAGTTAGCTTATATTGTATTTAGATTATAAATTTATTATTGCTATTAAAATATTATATTTACTAGTAATTAGTGTATTTTATATATTTTTTTTAAATTTAAAATTTTTAAAGCTGATCCGTGGGTCGGCTCGTTTAGGCTCGTTAATTCGCGGGTCGGGTTAGGACCAGCAAAATATTGATCCGTATAATAAATAGGCCAATTCGGCTCGATCCGTTTAAGTGCCGGTCCGCAGTGGGCCGAGCCGAGCCGAGCCGGCCCGATCCGTTTGACAGGTCTACTTATATATACTAATCAATTCCATTTATAGAAGTTTTATATAATTTTTAGTTATTAATTAGAAAAAATATATAAATTACTAAAATTTGATTATTAAATTGATTAATTCTTATAATAGTAACTTCTTTAATTTAAATATTTTACTATTTTTTTTTTTTGTGAAATTGCTTATGATCCATGAAACACCAAAATTTATTTCGTGTTGTTCCTTAAACTCGGGTAATGACAAAATTATGCTTCAACTCATCCCACTCAGAGTGTTTTTTTTTTACTTAAATTTAAATATAAATTATTAATCATTAATTTACATAATTAATAACAGATTTGATTGTCAAATTATTAGTATTAAATGCAATAATTTTAACTTTAAATCTTAATTATTGAATTGCATGAATCTAATAATTAAAATTTTATATATAAATTTACATAAAAAAATTTTAAATAAAGCGAAACTCACCCATTTTTAAAATTACTCATTAAAATCCTAGTCTATAACTGTCAATTTTTTATTTGAATAAAAAATTATAAATAATAAAAGCTAAAGTGTAGTCAAAAGAAATGTAATATATTTATTTACAATAGATTAATAAAAAATAATGTTAACATATATCTATAATATAATAGTTATTAGTATTATAACTAAATATAATATATTTAAAATATATTTATTAATATTATAACTATAATATATTTATGTGTTCTTTGTACTGAATTGTCAATTGATGTACAAGGTTTGTATTAAGTGGCGTAATAGTTTTTTTTTACCTTTAAGTTTGAGTTTAATTAATGGATTTTATCATGTAAATTTAAATAATTATTTTTTAATTTTTAATATTTATAAAAATTTTAACAGTTTAATATAAATAATTGTTTTTAATTCCTAGCATTTATTGAGATTCGAACCATTCAACCAATTTGTGCTATTAAAAATAAAATTGAATGTATATTAATATTGTATCACAAATAATGCACACTTGAGATTAAATCCTAACTTTTAAATATATATTAATACAATAATATTTAAATTATTTGAAAAATTTTTATGCGAGAAAAGAGAAGAATTTTGGATTTAATCTAATAAATTATACCCTTCTACTCAAAATTTGATTTATGATGTTTGATATATTTGAGAGAAACTGAAAGAACATGATGGAGTTAGAGAATAATATTTTATTTTTATTTAAGAAAAAAATGCAGGATTGATACATGAATATTCTTTTAGGAAGATACATGGCAGGTAATGAGGTGACTGTTTCAGAGATTTCGCGTCCCATAAATCTCCCATCTTAGGAATCCTATTGTACCATGCATTTTATCACCTCAGGGTTTTCACCGTCTCAGGTTTTAGGGTAATATAAATTTTTTCTCAGGGTTTTTTCCTCTCAGTTATCAACCACATGTCTCGACTCAGGCATTTTCCGTCCTTGGAATCAAACTATTCTCTCAGGGGATGCAACCTAGTTGGTACATATTCAGCAATTGCTCCAGGTAGAAATTCCTTCCATATCCAGCTTACGGGCGATTCCTAACCAAGGTACTTGTGTATATGTGTCCCCCTATTCAAAAATGAGAATGAGTCCTGACAGTAGACCCACTATCAAGGTAGCCGACCACCATAAATGCACCTGTTTCATCCTCTGACTATCTTCAGGTGATGAGACGGTATCAGGCCTGCAACCTGCTAAAATATCAGCATCATTAATGATATTCGGCTACACACTGTTCAATGACAGACATCCCATTATTCCCATTCTCCGATGTCAAGTCACTGTTAAAGGGGGTCACTATATAAAGGCAGATTCTTCTACAGAAAGAGATCTTTTTTAAACCTTTTGACACATTTGGAAGAAACAATTTGGGGTTGAGAAAGATCAGGCAACATCACTTTCTTCTCTTCAATGTCTCTTTGGTAAACTCAACATTTTCTTTTGTGTTCGTCATTTTCGATTTCCTTTCTCCGTGTTCGCCTGAAATAACACTTCTTTCCTTCATTATTTTATGACTTAGGCATCGGAGTTTTCCTGTCGATAACCCCATCCGATGTCACTCCGAAGGTGTTATCATTTTGCAAGCTTAGGAGGTAAAGCTTCGTCAGAAACAGCTACGCTTTCAATCATCCTCCGGTGAAAAAGTCATTGTTCGACAACAGTCTCATCGCCCTCACACCTCACCAGCTGAACCATTCTACATTGGTCCTAAGAAGGGTCCACGGACAATTCTTGCACCAACAGCTGGCACCGTCTGTGAAAAACAAATAAAAAGCCATTGAAGCACCATTTCGATAAAGGAAGGGAGAAGACAAAGTATTTTTTGTAAGTCTTTTAACTTAAAAAGGGAGAACTTTGAGATGGCAGAAAGAAGACAAGGAGATGGAGGTTCCAACTCCAGCAAAAGCACTGCTTGTGGAGGAAGGAGAGTACCCTTGACCAGGGAGGAGCCTTGGTCAGGAGGCGGACACACAGACAGATTCCTGGCCAATAGGACTGAAGCGCTGCAGAGCAAACTCCTGGAGGTTAGAAGGCAGATGGCCAGGGAACCTGTCTCCCTCAGAGAAGGGAGAATACCATTGGCTCTTGAAGAACAGGAGAGTCAAACTCCCCAAAGTGATCTTGAAGAGAGAGTTCGGGGATCCAGAGAAGTAAGTGGCCAGGCGCCTGAGCCCAGACTGATGGTCAGGCTACCTCAACGAGAAGTATGCCCGGGAAAAGAAAGCAGCAACAGCCGTCAATAAAAGAGAAATAGAAGAATGCATAAAGAAGATGTTATATGAAATGGGGGCATGCAACGTCTCTACTCAGGGAAAGAACCCGAGAACCAAAAAAGTCCCTACTTTTGGGTTCAAATCCCCTCTCTCAGAAGAAATTTAATCCTTACTCCTTTTAAAGAAGTTCAAGATGCCCAAATTGCCTCCCTACTCAGGGAAAACGGACCCATCCCTGCATGTGAACATGTTCAGGGAAATGATGCTGATTTAAGGCCTGACTAAATTGCAGATGTGCCGCCCTTTTCCCCTGACTCTAGAAGGGCCGGTAAGGCGCTGGTACAAGAAGTCACCACCGATCAGCATCACTAGCTTCAACCAACTGGTGGCACTCTTTGAGAATGAATTCAAAGGAGCAGTGGCTGTCAATCGAAATTTGAGCACCCTACTGTCAATATGTTAGGGAGTTGGGGAAACCTTGAAGAGCTTCGTGCGAAGGTATCACGAAGAGGTAATGGAGTTAGGAGCCTACCATCAACCTCTGACTCTAGAAGGGTTGAAGAAAGGCTTACGGTTGGAGAGGGCATGGTATACTGTTCATCGACGTGCAGTAGATACTTATGAAGCAGCTCGAATAGAACTGCTTGATAAAATTGAGATTGAGGGAAAAATGCTCCTAAGATTGAAGGAAGAATCCCGAACGGTCCCAGCCAAAAGGGAGCATCTCTAGGATATGCGACAGAAGGGAAAGGGAGCTCACTACGTGAATCCCAAGTATGATAGAGGAGATCGGGTTTAGGGAAAATTTTTGTCCCGGCACTTCAGGGTTGAAAGGCCATCAAAATAATTCCTGGACATGAATTCTCCTAAGAGAGTGGAGTAGGTGGCCGCCCAACGACACACTCCATTGAAGGCTCCTTTGTTGAGATATATGAGTACGCAAGAGCCGAGGGCTCTTGGCACCACACCCCTAAGCCATGAAGGCAAAGGTGCCTAAAATGACCAGAGGCCATTTCTATGAATTTCACAAGAAAGGAGGCCACACCACTGATCAGTTTGAGGAGTTACGGAATCAAGTTGAGGTACTAGTCAAAAACAGTTACCTTGCACATTACATTGATTCCCAGGACTCTCTCTAGAGACGGATCGTATTAGGGGGATGATGACTACCCTGAGCCGGATCTAGACATCATGGTCATCTCGGGGGGTCCGATCCTGACAGGATTATCCAATCATTCCCGAAGAAATTATGCGCTATACTCCTTACCCAACCAGTCAACGGATGTTCATGTCATGAATGTACGAGCAGACAAAAGGCCAAGGATTACCATCGTCCCTATCATGTTCACCGATGAAGATGAATCATGGGTCTACTACCCTCGTGATGATGCATTAGTAATGACGATAGGGATTGCTTCAAAACAGGTCAGTAGAATTCTATTTGATATAGTCAATTTAGCGGACATAATTTTTAGAGATACACTAGACTCCCTGGGCATAGAAGACTTGGAATTGATCCTGCCCAATTCTACTCTACATGGATTCGGGAATTTTTGCATCACTCCCCTGGGATCGATATAGCTGCTAGTCACCACAGAGGAAAGACCTTATCAAAAGACATCCATGGTGTGTTTTCAAGTGGTTGCTTTGAAGATCCCCTACTCCGCCATCTTGGGAAGACCCTTTCTCAAGAATATTAAGGCAGTAGAAAGCATTCACTATTTGAAATTAAAGTTTAAAGCTGGGGAAGAGATTGATATTATAAAGGATAATCAAAGGGAAGCAAGATCGTGTTTTACCACCTCCTCCAAACAGGCTTACTACATTCACAAGAGGCCATTGGAAGCTTCCCTTGACCCAACCATAACCAGGGAAAGGATGAGATCAAGAGTTTAATCAAAGCTTCTGTCATTGATCAGGAAAGGGAGAACGAAGAATTACCAGTCCCCAGGCTGGAACCAGAAGATACCCTGACAAGCATAAGGTTGGATGAACGATACCCTGAGAGAATCGTCAGAATTAGTACCCAACTAAACCCCGAGCAGAGGCAAAACTTGATAGAGACCCTGAGACGGAATGCAGATGTCTTCGCCTGAAGCCATGTAAACCTACCAGGTATTGACAAAGGGGTTATAACCCACCAGCTAGTAGTTGCCTCTTCCCACAAACCCATCAGGCAAAAGAGGAGGGTCTTCAACGCAGAAAGACAAAAGGCCATCAAGAAAAAAGTGGATAAGCTGCTCAAGACGGGTTTCATTAGAAAAGCCAGATATTCGAACTGGTTGATAAATATCATCTTGGTCAAGAAAGCCAACGGGAGCTGAAGGATGTGTGTTGACTTCACTGACCTGAATAAGGTATGCCCTAAAGACAGCTTTCCCTTGCCCCAAATTGATCAGTTGGTTGACTCTATGGTAAGGCACAAACTGCTGAGCATCATGGATGCCTTTTTAGAATACAACCAGATACCATTGCATCCCCCAAACCAAGAGAAGACAGCCTTCATCACTGACCAAGGATTGTACTGTCACAAAGTCATGCCTTTCGATTTGAAAAACGTCGGAGCCACCTTTCAAAGATTAATGAATAAAATCTTCAAACCGCTGATAAGACAATCTCTGGAGGTTTATGTGGATGATATGATCTCAAAGTCTACTAAAGCCGTAGACCACCCCTCTCACTTGGAACAAACTTTCTCACTTTTCAAGGAATATCGGTTGAAGCTAAATTCTGAGAAGTGTGCCTTTGGGGTCAGGTCAAAAAAATTTCTGGGCTTTATGGTCAGTGAAAGAGGTATTGAAGCCAACCCACAGAAGATACACGCTATCATGAACTTGAAAAATCCTATCACATTGAAGGAGCTACAACATTTGACAGGAAGATGGCTGCCTTGAGTCGTTTCCTTTCCCGGTTCACTGACAAGTGTTATTCTTTTTTAAGAGAGGTAAGGAAGGGCAAGGGTATGACATGGGATGAGGAAAGCGAAAAATCTTTCAAACAGCTCAAGAATTATTTAGCTTCCACCCCACAACTAGTCAGTCTTTCGTAAAAAAAAAAAAACCTTTATCTCTATCTTGTTGTCAATGAACATGCCATCAGCTTAGTATTAGTGAAGAAAGATTCCCAAAAGGTTCAAAGGCCTATATACTACACCAGCAAAGCCCTGATAGATGCTGAAAAGTGGTATTCGACGCCTGAGAAGTTGTCTCTTGCACTTGTGGTTACGGTCAGGAAATTACGTCCCTACTTCCTAGCCCATTCTGTAGTTATGCTAAACAGTCAGCCACTTCGACAAATTCTTCACCTACCCAACTTATTAGGAAGGCTGGCCAAATGGGCAGTTAAGCTCAGCGAATTTGATATCGAATTTCAACCTCGCAAGGCTATCAAAGGGCAAGCCCTTGAGGATTTCATAGCTAAGCAGACTGTGGCTGAAACAATGGCCATCTCCCAACCCTCCAATCAGTCTGAGGCAATGGACGTGGATCACCCTGACCCTGAAAAATCCTTGACCTGGCATCTGTGGATCGATGGGTCAGTCAGCTAAAGTGGAGGAGACGCAGGGATCATACTGATCGAGCCAAAGAAAGAGAAGGTCAGGTATGCTTTAAGGTTTCTTTTTCCTATAACTAACAGTGAAGCAGAATATGAGGCTTTGTTGGCAGGATTAAGAACAGCATAAGAAATTGGGGTTTGCACACTCATCGTTAATAGTGATTCACAATTTTTGGTGAATCACTTAAATGGACCGTATCAAGTTCGAGAGGAAAGCATGAAGGTTTACCTTTCAGAAGCATGGCGCTTGATTAGTAATTTTCAAAGGATGGAAATACGAAGGATTCCCCAGTCTGAGAACCTTCTGGCTGATACCTTGTCAAAACTCGCCTCATCCCTTAAAGAAAACATCTCCAGGGTAATTCCTGTAAAAACCCTAGGACAGAAAAACACCTCCCTACCAGAGAGCACCATCGTCTTAATAGCTTAGGAAAAATTCGCTACGTGGATGGATCCGATCCTGAGATACATCAATGAAGATATTCTACCACCTGACAAGAATGAAGCTCTCAGGGTTTGAAGGAAAGTTGTCAGGTTCACAATAATAAATGGCATCTTATACAAACTGGGAGTTAACCCACCTTATTTAAGATGCCTAGGCCCACAAGAGGTAGAAAGAGTGTTGGATGAGATGCACTAAGGAACTTGTGAAAATCACAGTGGGAGCTGGAGTCTGGTGCACCGAGTGCTCAGTCAGGGATATTACTAGCCAACTATGAGCGAGGATGCCCACACAATGGTGCAGTAATGCCGTGTCTGTTAGGTACACGCTGACATTCCTCAACATCCCCAAAGAACCTGACCACACTATTGAGCCCTTGGCCATTTGCGTAATGGGGGTTGGATCTGATAGAGCCTTTTCTTACTGCTAGAGCATAATTAAAGTATGCCATTGTGGCCATTGACTACTTCACCAAGTGAGTAGAAGCGGAACCTTTGTCCAAAATCCTTTACCAATATAGCATCCCCAGTATTTTAATTGCAAATAATGAGAAGCAATTCGACAATAGGGGATTGGAAGAATTCTGCTAAGACTGGAATATTGATCTAAGACTAGCATCCTTAGCTTATCCAAAGGCCAACGGACAGGTTGAGACAGTTAATAAGACCATTAAAAAGCTGCTAAAAAAGAGACTGGGTGAGAGAAAGGGAACCTGGGTAGATAAACTTCCTAAAGTTTTGTGAGCCTATTGGACTACTGCAAAGGTTACCACAGGGGAGACCCTCTACTTCTTAGCTTATGGATTCGAAGCAGTGATTCCAATCAAAATGGACATTCTGAATTTCTACACTTCTTACTTCAGTGAAGAAGAAAATCAGCAAGTCATATGCCTTGAACTTGACTTGCCATAAGAGGCAAGGGACTGTGCCTTAATTAGGACAGTTGCCCATCAATAGAAGGTCTTCAGGTCCTACAATCGAAAGGTTCAACCCCGCTCCTTCAGGGAAGGTGACCTTGTCCTTAGAAGGATCACCCTTAACACTCAAGCAGTCTCGAAAGGATCCTTGGGTGCTAACTAGAAAGGAGCCTACCAAGTAGTCAAGACAGTTAGGCCAAGAACATACAAGCTGGCCCGACCTGATGGTAATATCCTGAATAAGGCCTGGCACGCAAAAATACTAAGGAGATATTACCCCTGAGAAGGCTCCCCCTCAGGATGGTTGGTTTGTAAAACGCTTTTTGTATCATTTTTTATTACATAAATAAAATCAAATGATTCGAGTGTTCTCTTTATCATCTTCCTTAGTTTTACTTTGTTAAGATTTAAGGTTAAGGTTGGCTGTAAGCCTTAAAATTCCTTAACACTTAGTAATTTATAAAATCTTATCCGTCCCAGGTGTCGTAAACCTTTAAACCCGGATAAGGTATCCTATGCGTCTAAGACCTAGTTCATGCTAAGGGCTGGTAAACCCTGATCGGATCAGGTATTCTAGGGTTAAGGTTGATTATAGGCCCTGAAATTCCTTAACACTTAGTAATTTTTATAAAATTTTATACGTTCTAGATGTCGTAAGCCCTTAAACTCGGATCAAGCATCCTATGAGTTTAAGACTTAGTTCGTGCTAAGGCATGATAAACCCTAACTGGGTTAGGTATTTTAGGGCTAAGTTTGGTTATAGACCCTAAAATCTCTAAACACTTAGTAATTTATAAAATCTTATCCATCCCAAGTATTGTAAGCCTTTAAACCCAGATTAGGCATCCTATGCGTCTAAGACCTGATTCGTGCTAAGGCATGATAAACCCTGATCGGGGTCAGGTATTCTAGGGTTAAGGTTAGCCATAGACCTTAAAATCCCTTAACACTTAGTAATTTATAAATCCTATTCGTCTTAGGTGTCGTAAGTCCTTAAACCCGGATCATGCATCATATGCGTCTAAGACCTGGTTCGTGCTCGTGATAAACCCTGGTCAGGTTAGGTATTCTAAGGTTAAGGTTGGCTGTAAGTCCTAAAATCCCTTAACACTTAGTAATTTTTATAAAATCCTATCCGTCCCAAGTGCCATAAGGCTTTAAACTCGATCAGGCATCCTATGCGTCTAAGACCTAGTTCATGCTAAAACGTGATAAACCATAGTCAGGTTAGGTATTTTAAGGTTAAGGTTAGCTGTAAGCCCTAAAATCCCTTAACACTTACTAATTTATAAAATCCTATCCATCCTAGGTGTCATAAGCCCTTAAACTCAGATCAGACATCCTATATGTCTAAGACCTGGTTCATGCTAAGGCTTGGTAAACCTTGACTAGGTTAGGTATTCTAAGGTTAAGGTTGACTATAAGCCCTAAAATTCTTTAACACTTAATAATTTATAAAATCTTATCCGTCCTAGGTGCCGTAAGCCTTTAAACCCGGATCAGGCATCCTATACATCTAAGACCTAGTTCGTGCTAAGGCGTGATAAACCCTGGCCAGGTTAGGTATTCTAAGGTTAAGGTTAGCTGTAAGCCCTAAAATCCCTTAACACTTAGTAATTTTTATAAAATCCTATCTGTTTCAGGTGCCGTAAACCCTTAAGCCTAGATCAGGCATCCTATACGTCTAGAGCCTGATCCGTATTAAGGCGTTATAAACCCTGATCAGGATAGATATTCTAAGTTTAAGGTTCGATGTAAGCCCTAAAATCCCTTAACACTTAGCCAATTAATGAATCATGATTTGTCTCGAGTATAATAAGTCATTGGCCACACCAGACATCCCTAATAACTAAGATCTGGCCAAGTGAGACATGATAAACCCTGGTCAAGTTTGACTCAAAGACTTAAAAACCTCCGAAGACCCCCGATCGTAGTCAATCTGCTCCCAAGGCCCCGAAAGAAATGGTGTACACCCCCCCTTTAAGAGGATGCCTGGCCTCAAAGAATTCATAACCGTTCGCGTGACAAGGTTAGTGAATTCAGTTAGTGATTCATTGTTCAAGTTAAAAATGAGAATTCTATTTAGATAAAGTAGTTAGAAGAAAGAAAGACTTGCAACGAAAGGAATATCTCTTTTTTTTTATAAGTGACAAAAAAATAGTGTACATATGTATACAAAAAGAATTACAATGAGGTCAGGAGTTTACAAAATTTTACAAAAAATTTTTAAGTCCTATAAAATATATTGAAGAATCCCTCCTCATCATTCGGACAACTCTACCATCTGGTCTTCAACCCTGGGTGCGTCAAGGGCATCTCCATCTGTTTTCTTCAAGGCAGGGGCATCTTCTTCGACCAGCTGCTTAGGGTTTTCTTCGATGATCTCTACCCAGGAGAAGGAGGCATTTTTCTGGGAAGGTTGTGTTTTGACTGCCTCAATTGTTTCCTCTCCAATCAAGTCATCAGGCTGCTCTTCACCCCTGAGCTCTTCTTCTTCTCCTTTATCAATCAGATCAATTTCCTGGCCAGGAGTCTCGAGAAGCTCATCTTAAGTCCCAAAAGTCCCCGAGACATCTTTCCCTAGCTGATTAAATAGTCACTGAAGATCTAGGCCGAGGTATTCCTGAAGAAAGAGCCGGCTAGTCAGGTCCACCAGTTCATTTATGCCTTCATCATGGCGGGTCTCTAACTAAGCCGAAACCCCCTCCAATTCCCTTATTTTATCCTCTAGGGACTTCTGTGTTTTCTTGTGCTCAGCTTCCAAGTTCCAGAGTTTTTTTGACAAAAAGTTTATCTTACCTTCATGTTCCACGAGTTCCTCAATGACTAGAGAATAATTGTTTGACAGCGTGTGATGCTGCTCGTGCAATTTATCGTATTGACTTGTAAGGGTCCTTTTGACTTAGGCAAACTTGGCATTGTCCACCTCTAAGGTTTTAACTCAGGACTCTGAAGTGGACAACTTCTCCTGCCAGGTTTTCTCCTCCTCAAACCACTGAGATTTCTCCCAGAGCAGCTGGGTCTTCTCCCCCTCCAGAGAAGAGAGACACGCTTACAGTTCTTCCCTCTCTTTTTCAGCACTCTCCTGGGTGGCAGCTATCAGCTCCTGAGCCTTGTTTTCCAATTTCTTGACTGTATCGAAGGCTTGTTTCCTAAAGGCCAGGGCATTTAAATAATCATCAATGAAAAGATCAAACATATATGTACCCTACCCCAAAGGAACGAAGGAGAAGTGTTATCATTTTGAAAAGGAAGAAAATCTTCTAAGTCATTCGTCGAAGATTAAGCTTAGGAAGGAAGTAACTTACCCGATGAGAGAAGATACTGAGCTAATTGAGGGCTTCTTCAGGGGACACGCTGGTCATATCCCTGCCTTTGTTCGAGAAAATTACCTCCCGAGTGAGGTATCCAAAATTCTCTTGCTTCTCTTCTGGGAGATCCTCCAAGAAAATCCCATCCAGGTTCCCAGTATTAGCCTGGTAGCCTGGAAAGGGTCTTCGATTCTAAAAAAGGGCAGGTCTTCCTTCCTCTGATCTTGGCCCCCACCAGTTCCTGAGCCACCCTCCACATTCTTGGGGTCAGGATGCTGTTACTAATTCTGACCTATGGGACCTGTAGTTTTCTGTCCCAGGTCTTGGGTGGTCATTGCGCCTCCTTATAGGCCAAAAAAGGGCGAGATAGGATGGTAACCTTCAATTTCTTCCTCGTCTCGAGCAGGCCCTCGTCCAAAGACCTCTTCTCCTTATCCTTCGTTCGGGCTGCGTTATCTTGGGGAGGGCATTTTCCTGATTCGTCCCTAGACAACTCCTTAAAGGAGATCCCTTTTTGTTTGGGACACTCAGTTTTTCAGCCCCCCTTCTCGAGGGTCTTCTTCTGATCCCCTTTTACAGGCTCCTTACCTTTGTCTCATGGGGTCTTTGGTTTAGGATCAGCAGGCTTTACGCTCTTTGAGCCCTTTTCGAGAGTAGCCCTTTCAAGACGTCGATTGCCTTCTGCTTTCTATCAGCCACTGTTTCTCACGGTCCAACTGCTACACAAAAGCAAAAAATATGGTTAGGGAAGAAAGTCAACTTAAGTGCAAGTAAAGAAGTAGTGGTCATGATTTTTTACCCTTATTCAAGTGAATCCTTACTTTTGTCAGCTCACTCTTGATCGCGGCCTTGGACACCAGCCCGAATTTCACCTAAGAATTCGCGCTCAAGAGAGTTCTGACGTCCATCGAAGGTAGGGATTCTATATTACTGGCCACGTTGATCGAGATTTCCAGTTGTTACCATCCGATATCTGTGTCAGAAGAGGTCAGTGAAAGTAATTCAGAGATAAAATTCCTTAAAATGTAATATCTTACACCTGGTTCCTAGAAGAAAGTGGGGATGGTGCCCTAGGGGGACTCGACCCAGTCTTCGCTGATCACAAACTAGCGGTCCTTCCAGTCTTTGTTGCAGGAAGGAGTCCCTTTGATCTTCGATTAGTACCCAGGGCAGATCTGCAGATAATACCACCCAAGTATTGACTGGTGTTCTTCTTGAGGGAGTAAAAATACAAAACCTCATCCGGGGTGGGGGCAGGAGATTAAGCATCAACCTTCAACACAAATAATCCCCTCAAGACCCTCCAGCTGTTCAGGGTCAGTTGGTAGGGGGGAATTCTGAAAGCTTCGAACATCCTCGCAAAGTAGCATTGAAGGGGAAACCTGACCCCTAGCAACAAGTGCTCTTCGTTGAAGGCCACCTCTCTTAGCCCCAAAGCATTTGGAATTTCTTCAGTCCTGGGAACCCTGAGCCTCACATTCCCAAGAATGCCATAGATTTGGTGGTAGGTCTGTATGCCCACCTCAGTGATGGTGGAAGGAAACCAGTCTGCCTTGTTTGGTCCCTTAACCCAGGCTTGTCTTAAGGCATTTCTCTCGTCCTCCCCTCTCTCCTGGGTCAACGTGACAGTATGGGTGAATTCTCTCCAACGAGCAGTTCCCTTCGAATCTCCTTTGCGAGTCATTTTGCTATAAAAACTTCAATAAAAACCTGCAACAGAAGCACAAAAAACAAACCAAAAACTAAACCAAAGAACCAAAAAGCAAGAAGAAGAAAGGCAGAAATCAAATTAGAGAAATTTGGAGTTGAAAAGCAAAAGCAAGAGAAAGATTCAGGTGTATGAAAATGATAAGGGAAAAGGGGTGGTATTTATAGTAGAAGGGGGCCAATCTCCACCTTTGATTTAAATGAGCAGGGGATAGCCATATGTCCCAGTCCATAAATGCCCCCCAGCTTGAAGAACGGTCATATCTTCCCAACATAGTTTTGACACGCGGCACGCTCTCACCCCAACATTTAAAATCATCCCAGAGCACAAGGAGTCACCAACTCAGAGATAGCTATTGACAGGCGTACGACATGACTTTTGATGGATTGCAGTTAATGAAAAAGGAACGGAAGCCCAGGAAGGACATGTCATACAAGGAAGAAAGGAGAAGTGTCTCAGTGACCAGGTAACGTCCACATCGCACCAATCGTCCCAATGGTTGACTTCTTGACTAATAGGACCAGACCACCTGAACCAGCAATCTCCCCTGGACAGATCATCTCAGCCATGATTTTCTGACGCGAGCTCTATAAGTCTCACACCAGAAATTGGGGGACTGGATGTTTAGAAAAAAATGCAGGACCGATACATGAATACCCCATCAGCAAGATACGTGGTAGGTGACCAGGTGGCTATCCTAGGGATCCCGCATCCCAATAATCCCCCATCTCAGAAATTCCATTGCCCCAGGCATTTCACCGCCTCAGGGTTTTCATCGTCTCAGGTCCCAGGATAACATATATTTCTTCTCAAGGTTTTTTTTTTTCTCAGTCATCAATCACATGTCTCGGCCCAAGCATCCAATAGATGGGGTTTGCAGACATTCTCTGCCTCAGGAATCAGGCCAGCCTCTCAAGGGATGTAACCCAGTTGGTACGCATTGAGCAATTGCTCCAAGTAAGAATTCCTTTCATTTTCAGCTTACGGGCGATCCCTGACCAGGGTACTTGTGGACATGTGCCCCCTATTTAAAAATGGGAATGAATGCTGACAATAGACCCACTATCAAGGTAGCCGACCACCATAAATGTACCCGTCCCATCCTCTGACCATCTTCAGGTGATGGGACGGTGTCAGGCCTGCAACTTGCTAAAATATCAGTATCATTAATGATATTCGACTACACACTGGCTCATGATAGACATCTCATCATTCCCATTCTCAGATGCTAAGTCACTGTTAGGGGGGCATTATATAAAGGTAGCTTCTTCTACAGAAAGGGAACTTTTGGAAACCTTTTTTAAACCTTTTGACACTTTGGAAAGAAACAGGTTGGGGCTGAGAAAGATCGGGCAA
Source organism: Trichilia minutiflora (assembly GCA_035590515.1). Classification (NCBI taxonomy): domain Eukaryota; kingdom Viridiplantae; phylum Streptophyta; class Magnoliopsida; order Sapindales; family Meliaceae; genus Trichilia; species Trichilia minutiflora. Next base: position 9,841,192 of record JAVXUL010000021.1, on the reverse strand, counting down.
CATCACTTTCTTCTCCCCAACGTCTCTTTGGTAACCTTAAAGTTTTCTTTTGTGTTCGCCATTTTCGATTTCCTTTCTCCGTGTTCGCCTAAAACAACACTTCTTTCTTTCATTATTTTTTGACTTAGGTATCGGAGTTTCTCCGCTGGAAACCCTACTCGGCGTCACTCTGAAGGTGTTAATATTTTATAGGTTTAGGAGGTGAAGTTTCGTCAGAAACAGCTACGCTTTCAGTCACCCTCCGATAAAAAAGTCACCGTTCAATAGTAATTTTATCGTCCTCACACCTTATCAGCTGAGCTATTTCAAGTTGACCGTGAGAAGGATTACGAACAATTATTGCACCACTAATTTTATTTAACAATTTTATTTATGGATAAGAAGCGAAGACAGGCAAGTTGATTTGATTTTTTTTAATTCTTTGCCAAAAAGTTAATTAATTTTGGTTGTTATCTTTTATTTTTATTATGTTAAAATATTTTACTCTCAAAATAAGAGTACTAACAATTATTCAAATAACAGAAAGGTGTAAGGAGATAATTTTGAAATAATTAATAAAGAAATAATGGAGTATTGGGTCAAATTAGATAGGGGCATCAAGTATTTTTTAAAATTAAAATATATATATAAGTAATTTAATTATATTATTATTATTATTATTATCACAATATTTAATACTAAAATTTATCACACATTCATACTTTATTTTTAAAAGTCACACCATTTCAAAAAATTTAAGAAACAAACATCTGAAACATTTAACAATTTTATCTTATAATTTTATAAAGGAGTTTGACAATAACACCACCAAAAAACTTTGTAATTTAATCTAGAAACTTATATTTTTTCATGAGTTAACTTTGAAGAAGTTTTAACGAACTTTATTAGGTAGGAAAACTTTGTTTCACACCTTTCAAATTTTGTGAGGTCCAAATCTCTATTGTTTTGTTAAAATAATGCTATGAACTTAAATTATTATACAAATCTCCATTGTTTTGCCAAAAATAATGCTATGAATAAATTATTATACAAATTTTATATTTACAAATTAATGAGATAAAGTTATATTATTACTATATGTTTTAATTTTAATTTTTTTCTTTTCTTTTCATAAAAATATAGAACATACAATAATATAATATATATTGTCATATCAATTTGTATTGAATGAGTTTGTATGCATAGTAATTTTCATTTATTAACATTAATTTCCATTTTATATAAGTAATTTTGATGTTACGTTATTATATATTCGCCTATTGATATTTTGAGAAGCATTACTTTGAAGAGGTTAATAATTTTTTAAAATCCAATTGGAATAGTTGAAGTTATTTTACAAGTGTGGATCACAGATACCATCTTAATTTAACTCAAACACGCACACACAAAAGCCAATCATTTATTTGTTTTACCTCGAATTAGATTTCGTTCACGGATGAAGAAAAATAATCTATAGCGGTCACACAATTTGCCTCTCTAGGTCATAGCCAATGAAGGGATTTGAGTAAAGTTTCCAAATATACCGACATCACCACCAATATGATGCATCGCAAAGCAGAAAACGTCGCGCAAACCTTCGGGAATGAATGTGCCTGTTGCGATCAATGGCACCTTCTCACCGCCAGCAAACTGTACTGTTAATGTAAGAGATAATCCAAACATGGATTTATGATTTAATATTATCTTATTAAAGTTATTTTTTGACATACAAATAACAATAAATTTATATTCAAATTTAAGATAAATTACAGTAGAATAAGTTTCGTAAAAAAATTTATTTGATTTCAATAAAATAAAAATAATTATATAATATTAACGATTGAGTATATCTTAAATTATTTTATTATATTTTATATGTATAAATAGATGTGTTGAGTATGAATAAGACATGAAAAAAATTTTATATTTCAAATTATCCTTTTTATATTTTTATTTTTTCTTAAAACTCCAATAATGATATCAGAATAGATAGTTTGATCTTTGAGAGACTGTGAGATTGAATAAACAAAATCACTCAACTCGACTCAATGGTTAGTAAGCCAGCAATAATACGGTATCAGAACAAATACCCATGAAAAGTGCATCTTGAAATGAAAAGAAGTGCTTCACAAAATTTTTTGAAAAGAAATGCTCTAATTGGAGGTTGAAGGTTGATAAAAAGTACGTCAACAATTAAAAAGAAGTACTTTAACATATTCAATATTAAGGAGTTGCGAGATATGCATCAAAAATTATCAATAGGAGGAGAGAAGTGCTTTAGAAGTACTTTAACATATTCAATATTAAGAAGTTGATGAAATGTGTATCAAAAATTGTCAATAGGAGGAGAGAAGTGCTTTATTGTCAGTGGGACAGAAGTGTTCTAACACGTAAAAAAAAAAATTAATTTCATATTTGAATTAAGAGAAAGAATATCAAGAAATAATTTAAATTTGAATTCATGATTTAATATTATTTTATTAGAGATATTTATTAGAATGTAAATAATAATAAATTTGTATTAGAATTTAAGATAAGTTACAGTAAAATAGGTTTTTTAAGAATATTTATTTAATTTTAATAAAGTAGAAATAGTTGCATGATATTAGAGATTGAATATATCTTAAATTATTTTATTATATTTTATATGTATAAATAAATGTGTTAAGTATAAATAAGAGGGCGAAAAAATTTTTAATTTCAAATTATCTTTTTTGCATTTTTATTTTTCATTAAAAAATATCAACAGTTAATATCGATGCAATGCCGTCCGTCGTTTTGTTTTTACAACAAAGTTGTGTTCCAAATGCTGGATACAGTGTTAGATTAATTGCTTGCATGACTTCCTGTTCCAATTGATTGCAAAAATTACGAGGTAAAAGTGTTGGCGGAGCTCCTCAGGATGAACATGCTGCCTCTTGAACTGTTGTCGGAATGAACTCGACAAAATTGTTGAAAAGGATGAACTTGTTTGCGACAATAATTCCTTTTAACATGACGAAATTGTTGAAAAAATTGACACAACCAATAAAATGTTTTTGATTTGTTATATGCAATGAATTAGAAAGGTATTTTAGTATGAAATTAATTGGAGAAATACTTTATTTTTCTATTAGAAGGAATGTACTCATGTTTCACACATATCCTTTGTATACGTACTCTTAAGAGTTCGAAAAGAATTTAAATTAGTAGAGGGATTATAAACTCGTGGGCTTCCTAACTGTAATTTAGAAAAATCCAAACAGTTATCTTACGATGCATCTAAATTTTTAAGTTAACTTCTAGCTATTTTGTTAAAAACCTATGTTGCATCTAGTGATCTATGTTAATAAAATAAAATTTTATTTAATTAAAACTATTTTAATTAAATTTGAGATTAGTCTTAAATCAATAATATATTTTTTTATATACAATGAAATACACTGATATTTAAATTATGACGTCTAGTTAAATAGGAGATCGACACTTAATACAACCGATCAATATATTTAAGAATTATCTAATATTACGGTACAGAGACCGCTTTAAACTAATAATAATTACTTAATAATCCTTTATTTGATTCCATTACTAAAGTTAGACCTATAATAAATATCATACTTCTTTAATTACTTATCTAATTTTATTGATCTCAATTAGATTATGTACCTAAGTATAGGTAGTCTTATTGTAGAATAGTCCGATGAGTACAAGTGTCGTATCCACAAGGAGTATTTTTACCAAGAATTCAATTGGTTATGTCCAAGCCAAGATCCAATAGAAGAAGTCCAATAACAAAGGTAGAACAAGTGTTGGATTGATTTTAAGCAAAGAAATTACCAAATAGAAATTAAATATAAATTAAAAATACTAAGGCTTTGGAAGTTGATATTTTAGGATGATGGTTAGTAAAATAGTTCTCTTTTAAACTCAATTGAGATTAACTAAAGAGTTATCCCAATCGGAAGATAAAAATCATTTGATGCATGAAAAATATATTTTCTTTAAAAAATCAATATTTGATTAAAACAATGCCTTTAAATTAATTGGTAAAAACATCCAAGAAAAGTATTTAAGATATTTAATTTTCAAAGTATTCTTTATGCCATATGTCTACAATAAATCAAGAAAATTTTTTCCAAGCATTTAATGTGCCAAATATTTACATAAAAATCAAAGAGTTTAAATGCTTAAAAATATTTTTCAAAATATGGATATGTAATTAATAAAAAGAACTTAACATTAAAAAACAAAGGTGAATCTAGAATAACATACCATATATCATTAGTATCAACTTCCTAACTTAGCTAGTACTTTAGAAAGACATAGAGATGAGAGAAGAAAATTTTATTATTAAGTGTATTACAAACTAATTCTATTACATCTATTGCATTTTCAAAACACAAAATAGACCTCTTATTTATAGGCAAACATGAGAGCTAAATGTCAAAGTAAGTAGTGGAAATCTTTGACAATTAAGTTGAAAACTTTAATAAATGAAGTTGAAATATTTCAGTTGCCAAAAAAATATCATAGATGGACTCAAAGATCATTGATACAACTTTTATGGTAAACATAAAAGTTGTAGATATTTGACTCATCTTTTAATTACCACTTGTCTTAGGTAAATCCGAAATTTCTATCAAAAGATATGGACAGAATACTGAAGCATGGTCGGGCTAGATTAAAACAGTAACTGAATTGATGGCTTCAAAAATATAACTTAGAGCCCGAATTAATTATTAGACCAAATATAAAAGTTTTAGCTCAATGAATTAGTTTTTTAGTGGATTAAGATTCATCTCAATAGCTCGCTTAGATAAAAAGTTATAACCTTTTTACATTTACTACATTAAAACAAAAATTAATTGAAATTACATATAAAGTAAATTTTACATCAAAGACTAAAAATGTTCATAAATGGAGAGAGTTAATCATATTTTATATTATGAAATGATGAATTAAAACTTAGTGCATGTACATTTTTATGTGCTTATCAATTAACTCATATTTATAATATAGGATAAAATTATTAAAATACCCTTAAGTTTAAAGGAAAGAAATTTTTGAAGAGACAAAAATGGTCATTTCACTTTATTTATTGATCGAGACAATCGAACAAATCGACTAATTCGTTTGATCAAATTAAATTTATTCAAACAAATTCTCTAATTTGTTTGACCAAATCTTTGACTAACTCTTTGGAAAAATTTTGTCGCTAATTCGTTCGAAAAAATCAATGGATTAGTTCAACTAAGATTTTCAAGAGTCTTTGAAAAATTTGACCATTTATTCGATTGAATGAATTATGCCTTTCATTCAAATGAAATCATTTGTTTGAATGAATCCTTGGATTTATTCGATTGAATGGCTTTTCTCACAAAATTCTTCCTACGGTTGAATTTTTATTTAGTTTTTGATATCTGTTTTTATTCTTTTTTCTTTCTAAATTTTTTTAAATTTTATATCAAACCTCATAATGCTATTGATTTTTCATTAACAATATTCGAATATATATTTTATAAAAAATAATAAAAATAACTTTAACTATAGATATGAGTTATTACAAGAACGAATACTTGTGTTTGAATTTTACCTTGAGCCATTTGATTACCCTATTATATCGAAGATGAACTACCTACTCTCGAATCTTCTGTTATATAAAGCAGAAGTCTGACCTATTAATTATGACTGCTGTCATGCATCGACCCTAGGACAACAGGCACGTGGCAATCGTTGCGAATCTAAGAGATACATTTTATTTCTTAGAATGTACCCCAAGGATGTGCAAGTTATTGAAACCTATTTGAATCTATTTTTAAACACAAATAAAATATCGCAGTTTCTAAACATGTCCATAATACATATAAATCATCATCAAATTTTAATACAACTTTTATAAAATAAAATTTATTCTAAACAACGTATTATAATAGTATTCGATCAAGTAAAATATATAAGTTTAAATTATAAAATACATCTTCCTATTTAATGGATCAAATTGTATATAATTAAATTGAGTACCTGCAACTGCACTGAAAATTCTAAATAGTCTTCTTATGCTTGCTTATGACTGCACTATCCTGAAATAAAGGAAATGAGGGGTGAGTACTTGAAAAAATACTCAGTGAGTGAATAAAAAAATTAATCAAACATATAAAAATCCTTGCTCGAAACCATATTACCCAATCTTATGTGGCGTACAAGTAACCATTCTCATGTCGAGAATGAATCATTTTAAGGATAAAATTTTGAATAGGAATATAATCCGCTCTATGGTTTATTGAGTTCCCATTCATGGCACAACCCTCACCTCGTAGAGCTAATCTATGATAATCTGCTCTGTGATCTATTAGGTTTCCTTTCATGGGATAACTCTCACCTAGTAGAGCTACTCTGTGGTCAATTAAACTTTCATCTCTAGGAAATCCTCACCTCATAGAGCAAATAGACAATAGCATATTAGATGTCTTTAAATTTGATACTCAATGGCTTATTGGATTTTCATATATTAGACAATTCCCACCTTATCGAGTAGTATACTCAAAACTTGCCCATATGCCTTATATAAAAAAAATGACTCAAAGCCTAAAATCAAGCAAAACCATGGCACTCAAGGCCAAATCCATAAAAACTGACACTCATGGCCACATCACAATCATAATAAAATGAAAATATTGACTCTCTAGCATCAGTCCACATTTTTAAAATCATAACACGTGTGTGTTTATACATATTTCATTATTAAAATCCATATCAAACAAGGAATCATGATCAATATAATGAATTCACATAAACTTTCAACCATAATTATACCATCATACAAAACATGCCATAAGCACATAAAATCATTAAAATCAGCATTCTTATTTATCCTTTGGCCTTAAACATAGATATATCACACAAAATTTTACTTAAGTACAATACAAATAAGGGACCGTCCCGATCACTACACAATATTATCCAATGCCTCCTTAATATCAATCATATAAAAATATATACATTTATGCCATCATATCAAAATATATAAAGATGTATAAATATTTTTAAATATTATTTTAAGGGACAAAAAGAACAAGATTTGTATCCACTTACAACTCTAAGGTACATAAACACTTTCTCTATGTCTTCCTCGTGACAAAAACTTTCTAATCAGCGCTGTCATACCTAAACTGATGATATGTTTTGAGCCCCTCTTTGCTTGATTTCACCTTTTGATTATTATTTATTTGCGACCCTTCTCTCTTGATTTCTCTTGAATAGTCAAGCAAAACTTCGATTAAGTGATGTTCCTGAACTCTGGTGTTGATTCTTAAGGTTAACTTAAAAAGAATAAGGGAGTTTGGTGGAGATTTGGGTGAAAATTGTTTTGAATCAGAGACTAGAGAGAAAATTAAGAGAAACGGGAAGCGAGGAGAAGTGGGGAGGAAGAAGTCCTTGTGTCCATATATAGGAAACCTTGAAAAGACCAAAATATCCTCCAAATTCATGCTTCAGAGTTCATCACATCTCTAAGTAGCGATACTTTAGCTCAAAAAAGCGGTTTGTTCAAGTTTGTCACATTCAAAGTATCGATACTTCTCTCCCAAATATCAATTCTTTTGCTCAAAACAAAGGTTATATAATGTCGTTACATTAAAAGTATTGATACTTTCCTGAATGTATAGATACTTTCTGTCAAGAGTTGGATTCCAAGTTTGTTTGCATCCCAAAGTATCGATACTTTCCTTTAAGTATCGATACTTTGCTTCACTTTCTATAGTGACCCTCAAAGTATCAATACTTAACCTACTGCTGTTTATTATCGTTCCAAGTATCGAAGCTTTGATTTTACTGTTTACCACTGCTCACTATAGTTCACAATGTATCGATACTTTCCTTGAAGCGTATCGATACTTTCTATGCTAACGCAACGCAGTGATACTTGCATATTTAGAAAACAGTACATATGAAAATTATCGCTAATGTGTATAGCTTCTTTTTCGCTTAATAATCAAATAAAGGTATTTTAGAATACCTCACTTATTATTTATTACTAGGAGAGGAAACTACAACTTCTAAAGAGCAAGGTAATACTGAACATAAAATTTATGCCACTTATAAAATACAAAAGATCTGCCTTTTAGACTATATGAAACCCATCATTTAGCATTTGGACATGATTATAAATCCCTCCTGAGTGTACGTGCATGACCTGGTGTTTAGATTTTTGCACGAGATGGTATAAAACTTGATAATTTTATCTTGGATAAGATTATGGTGTTGGATTTGAATTTATGGGAAAGATTTGGATTTTTGAACCCAAAATCATCTCCAATTGAGAAAAAGTTCCTTGTTGTTTTTGTAGAATTCGGAGAGAGCTTTGTATTGATGTATTATGGGTTCTGAGCAAATATCCGAGCAAAAAGTTATGGCCCGTTGAAGTTGTAGTCCTCGGAACAAGGACCAGAAGCAAACGGATCGATACGTTTGGGGAAACGTATCGGCACATTGAGGTTGTAGCCAAGGGTATCGACACCTTTGAGGAAGGTATCGATACATTTACTATTAAGGCCAAAGGTATCGATACCTTTGGTAAAAGGTATCGACACCTTGAAGCTTGATGAACAGTAAACAGTGCCCAACGTATCGATACATTGGAAAGGAGTATCGACACGTTGGTGATGGAGATTGAACCCATTTGTGATGAAAGGTGTCGATACGTTGAGGAAGGTATCGACACCCTGCAGGCCTATGAATAGTATTTTGGCCAAAGGTATCGATACGTTGTGAGAAAAATGCCAAAGGTATCGATACATTTTCAAACATATCGACACCTTTGGGGGATTGCACAGCATATATGCTCAGGGACAGGTCGTCTTCCCCATTTTGGATTCCTTGCTTCTCTCTCTACCAGAAACGGCAGAAAACACTCTCTCTCACACCAGCAAACTGACCTCCCTCATTTCTTCACGAAACTTCGCCATTCTAGTTCCTATAAACTGAGAACCAACACCAGAACCCAGAAATACCCTCTGATAGGAGTTTCATGCAACGGTTCACGAGGAATCACGAAGTAAAAGTGATGATGAATAGTAGTCGAGTAAGGGAATCGGGCAAAGAGGGACTCAGAACACTTCTACCATCTTGGGTAAGTTCATCCCTCAGCTC
>JAVXUL010000021.1:9805026-9818874 GCA_035590515.1 Trichilia minutiflora | reverse complement strand
CCACTCCCTTTCCCTGTGAAGCCATAAGCAAGAATGCTTCTTGGAAGTTTGCCTTTATCACCATTACTGTGTCAAGCTTCTTCCTTGCAGATTTTGTCCTCTTCAGTTATTAAGCTCAAGAACCCAACCATTCAAATCAACCTCAGAACAAGCTACAAGATTCTACAACTTAATTACCAGTAACTCCTAAACTTAGAATTCAACCTCCAAAGCAAGAAGATTATCCACTGAAAGAAATTACAACAGCTATTGAAATCTCACTGCTTTAATAGAAACACAGTCTCGAAAACTACAGTAATAACAATACACTCAGAATTGAGAATTCAAGAATGCTTTTTGGTTTTATTTACCAGAAGGTTTCTAATCATCCAGCAACCGACAAGCCATAAATAAGATTTCTAGCTTCTTCAGAAATTCTAGAATATAACAAGAAGATAACTTTACACTAGAAAAAATATTCACCACTTATCTTAAAAGATTTCTTCTTCAACTAGGCTTGATTTTCTACAGATTCCTTCTTGTCTGATCTGTTCTTCAACTGTCTTAGTTTCTTGACCTACAAACTCATAACACCAGCTAATAAACCAGAACAAGAAACTTCCTGCAACTTCAATCAGAACCTTTAAAGAAGATCAAGATTTTAAGATTTTATACCCAAGAAATCAGGCTTACCTTTTATTGTTTTTCTTCTGTCAACTCTTCCTCTGTAACTTCCTTTTATTCTGCAAGATTCTTCTCTAACTAGGCTTTCTTTTCTACAGATTCCCTCTTGTTGGATTTGTTTTTCAACCACCTCAGTTTCTTGACTTATAAACCTATAATTCCAGTCCATAAACAAAATAAGACCTTCCTGGATCTTTAATAAAAGCCTTCAAGGAGAGCCAACATTTCAAGTTTTCACAACCTTGAAATCAACCTTACTTTCTATTGCATTCCTTTGGTTAATTCTTCCTCTAATTCAAACTTTCTCTGGATCAATCTGCTTCTTGATAGCTCTGATACCACTTGTTGATTTTTAGGACCTAAACAAGCCAACCTCTAGAACAGATGAATCCTCAACTTAGTAAGCAAATAAAAAATGAAAAGCAATCTGATCTTACAGACACAAGAACTGACTTTCGAAACACAAAAGCCAAGAGAATTTTTCAGAGAAATTCATCAGGAATTTTATTCATCAAGAATCGGGAGCATTATAACAAGTTTTTCCCACCCCTGTTACAATCACAACAGCTTAGAATTTACAGCACAAAGACCTTTCACCTAAACTTCTATTACAACCTTAGTCATTTAACAAATCTTCTCTAACTAACTAACCATCCCAGTAACTTGCTAGCTTCTACTAGCTTCCAACTATTCAAACTATCAGCTGCTTTAGTTTCTAGCTCTAAGCTTCTAGTTGCTCTAGGTTCCAGCTTCAAGTTTCTAGTTGTTCGAGCTCCTGCTATTCTCCCTTTACAACAACGAATTTTGAATCACATCTCAACACTAAATTTTCATAAATCTTAATACAGTCTATACTAGACTTCTACACATTAACAACTTATACCTAATATATATCTTTAAGACCCATATTAGAATACTTAATAGCCCTAATCAATCAGATAGAGCTCATAATATAATTGTAAATTAATATATTAGCCCAAACATAGAAAATTAAAATTACTAATTTTCAACTTGAACTATATATTATACTTTAAAAAAATTACATTATCATATGTGTGTACCAAAATAGTTATATTTCCTTGAAACATCTTCTTAGTTACAATATGATTTATTAACTATATTAGCATAAGATCAAAACAATCTTTATTATACAAATTCGTAACTCGATCTATCAGTGATTACCATACTAACATATTCGATGACATAAATCAAATACAAATATGTAGCATAAAAATTATATGTAATGTGATATTAATATGCTTATTCTCAAATGGTCCTACTTTATTCTTTAATGAGATCATATTATGTCATAACAGGTTAAACATATTCAAAGTATGAAATAACCATATATTTTATCCTGTAGAAAATAAATATAAAATGGGTCTAAATTTTTTTTGGATAACTCATAGAATTCAGATTTTGTCTTGATCGACGAACTTCTTTCGACTAATCTCCGGAGGATACTAGCTGAGTATACCATCGTAAAGGGATCCCGCTTAAATCACGAATGACTGACTAAAATCGAATTCAAGACGTGTGTCCAAATCACATATCTTAAATTCAATTTATCGCCGCTAGGTACCTTATAACATAGTTTAGTGACAAAATTTTGTAACAATATCCCATAATTAGATACCTTATAACAAGCTATGAACTCAGATGTCATAGTGAAAGAAGCTATAAGTTTTGCTTAGTAGTCTTTTAAAAAAAAAGGATCATACTTTCCAATTAGAGAAAATGTTGAATGAAAAAACGAGACAAGCATTCAACATTTATACATGATAGCCATTAACACAATCATATTGAAGTTTAAGTTGCAGAAGATGTCATAGAGGCTACAGCTCAGTTGTGATTCTACAACATCTAAGGCAATTTATAGCTAAACCCATTTTGGGAAGAACTTATTGCAATTTAAGAGAAAAATATCCTCAACATTTAACAATTTTATCTTTTACTTTGATAGTGGATGCATGCGTGCGTGCGTTGGACAATAACCTCACCAAATATGACAATTTATTCTACAGAGATATATTATGTACGTCCCATAAGAATATGATAAACATGACAGAACAACAAAAATTATCTTAACCTTGTCAGTCAATTAATATCTAATTAATCTATCCAAACCACTCTTCCACATTTCTCTTCCGTAAAAAGAAAAAAAAAAGTTATGACTGTTCGTTACTTAATTTTATAAGAATATTTATTTTCCTTTTCATTAGTCTTCAACACAAAATATATAGCATTTGTACTGTGTAATAAACATGTCTAAGAATTATTTCCAACTTTTCAAGCTATTAAAATATACACATACATATATATATATATATATATATATATATATATATACATACATACAAAAATCATACATTTTCTATAAACTTTTGTTTACTTAAAGTAGGAGGGGATGCTATAAGCATCCCTATAAAATCTCATAAAATTGTATTTAAACACATATTTAACCATATAATTTTAAAATATTACATACTCCTTATTCAATTCTTAAGTATTTATCTTTTACGATGCCCCATGAGAATCCATACGAACAAAGATAAATCTTTCAACACACCTTCTATATGTAATACAAAAATTAATTTATTTTAAATTAGCGCTTTGAAAAGAAAGAAATTATCATAAATTTAATTAAACAAGCTAACTCGTAATATGTGTTTAATAATTTTTTTTTACGAAAAACAAAGGTTATGTTTAAATTAACTTAAACAAAATTTTGTATAATTTTAATTAAAATTAAAAGTATAAATGGTTTTATGAGACAGTAGGGGGTACGAGTAGAGCAACTCTCTAGATGTCACCAGGACCTGTTGGAAAGCCCAGCCCACTAGAGCCAATTAAATAAAACAAAGCTTGATTATGGAACTAGCATAAATTTTGTGGTTTACTGTTTTTGTCTGTGGTTTTAGGAACCAGAAGCAGAACCAGACTTTAGAGCTCGACTTGAGATCAACTAACCTAGGCAATCGACAATGGCCGACGACGATTACAATGATATGGATATGGGGTTAGTAATTTCTATATATGTATTTATATTTGCTATATGTTCGCGCACGAGTAAGGCTTTCGCATTCTTCAATTTTTTTTTCCTATCTGTTCTGTAATATATATATATGAAATTCAGGGTGTCGTATTCTTCAAAAAAGCTGAGAGCTATCCGCGATGGCGATTATTTTCTTTGAGTAAATATCTGGCTGTCTCGATTTGAATGACCTTTTGTGGGTAGTCGTCCTTTAGGGTATTATTTTAGAATCACAAATGTCTTTCTGACTTGGTTGAATGCCAGTCAATTTATAATTTTCAGTATTAATGAGTATGATTTGTTCCTTAGATTGTTTCATGTAGTTGGTAGCCTTAGAGGTGGTTTTGCGTCTTGTTATTGTTATGTAGGTATTTTGATTGTATCGTTTAGATATCTGTCTGTTTAGGGTGACTGTTTAAATGTTGCAACTTGCAATCATATTTGCAGGTCTTGTAGAGCAATACTGTCACGATGTCATGAATATGATTATGTTTGTTTGTCATGCGGAGTTCTTTTTTCTCCATTCCGTTATTCAATGATGAAAATGTGAGTTTAAATTTTTTTTGCAGATATGAGGATGAGCCACCGGAGCCTGAGATTGAAGTAAGGAGTCATTATTTATTTCTTTCCATTGAAATAATAAGATGAAATATTTTTCTCTGTTTTTAATGAATAAACTTGAACTCTGATGGAATGGTTGAACAGGAAGGTGCAGAGGAGGATGTAGAAAACAATAACAATGAAGATGTTACTGGAGAACCTGTTGAAACCGAGGAAAAAGAAGAAGAAATGCACAAAGAAGGTACTCGGAAAACATCTAAATATATGACCAAATACGAACGTGCCAGAATCTTGGGTACCCGAGCTCTTCAGATCAGGTTTTTTCTTTCTTTCTTTTTTTTTTTCTCCCTGTTTTTGTGTGTAAAAGCTTATCTATTCAATATTTTGGGTTTTTCAAGCTGAGTTGATGCCATAATAAGTTTTCTTTTTGGCTGAGCAGTATGAATGCTCCTGTGATGGTGGAGTTGGAGGGTGAGACTGACCCGCTTGAGGTAAGATTCTTTAAAAGCATTGTCTGATGACTCTATTTTTTTCTTCTTTCTTGCATTTTCCTTCCTCCACAGAACATGCATTTCTGCACACCTCGTTATAAAGTCAGGATACTAATGAATTCTTAGATTTCACATTGAACCTTGTCTCCCTTGTGGCCTGGTGCATTTCATATGGCATGCATATTATAGACTTGACCATTTAAGTATTGTTTTCTATTTGTCACTTTTGTGTATTAGACGGTGCATGTGGACAAGTGAATGGGAGATTTACACTATTTACATACCAGAAAAAAACGCAGACTACCTGTATTTTGTTCTCTGTTTCTGGTTGTATCACAGATTATGGACTTTTCTCTGTGAATACTTGCTGTCATCATAGCTATGTCAAAGCTTCTTTCTAGTAGATGGTCTATCTATTTTCATTGCGATGGTGAATGTCTTTTTGGTTTCTAGCTTGTCCAAGCTGAAGTGCCCATCCTGTTCAATGGCACAACAATTGTTCTTGGTTGCACCTATCTGATCTACTGAATAACTTTCAAGTTGATTAATTGTTTAATCAATCAAAGTTGGCCTTATGATAAGATAAGATCCGGGGACTGGCTTCATTTTAGAGGATACCATAAGTTTTTGCTTTATTGTCTAAAAAAAGTGATCACAAATTCACTAATTTAATGAAATTAAGAATGAACTGTCTTAATTATTAATTTACAAAATGCATTTATAGGAAAGTTGGCATAACATACACATGTCTACAAGGAAGATTAGAAGATGACAGAAACATATAATTTGTTGTTACATCTATGCACATAAAGGAGCCAAAAGGGAATGTAAATTAGGAGAAATATAAAGAATTGAAAAGGCAAGGCAAGAAAGTAAATTTTCTCTTGGTCCATCCCTTGTTTGTTGTAATCTCTCTTGGACACTACGTTTTTCAAATCTTAGTCAGTGCCACCTTTCAATTCTGGCAGCATTTTCCTTTGTTTGGTGACAATGCCGTGATTTTGCAAATTGATTACATTGTACATAGGAGCGCTTCACTTCATTTTTTTTTTGCCACTAATATCATAATATTCCTTTCATGCCATTCTATCTTCTGATTCTGAATGTACCAATGCTTAGATTGCTATGAAGGAGCTTCGTGAGCGGAAAATTCCCTTCACAATCCGTCGCTACCTCCCTGATGGAAGGTCAGATTTATGGCTAAATTACTTTTTCATTTTCTATTCAGGAAAAATGATTGACTGATGGAATCTTGTATATAATTGCTGTTTTGGGACTTATTCTGAAAGCGAACTTTTGGTGCTTTCTTTTTGATTTGTATTATCTAATACTAACTGCTTTACACATTGTGACATGTTTTCTATGGAATTTGTTTAATTTTACAGTTATGAAGACTGGGGTGTTGATGAACTGATTGTCGAAGACTCGTGGAAAAGACAAGTGGGTGGTGATTGATCAATCATCATTCGTTAAGTTGTCAACAGAAAGATTTTGGTTGTAGTAATTACTGATGAAATGTAGCTTTACACCTAGAGCAAAACTGAAGGAAGGGTGTGGACGAACTTTTAATGTATAAACTCTGCACTTCAGGGTATCATTCCCGTTTGAATGTTCTTTCTGCCTGTGGTGCAAAACAAAATAAACTGGATGATGCTTAAGCAAGGAAATTGTTTCTCCTTTTTTCTTGTCTCTAGTTGTTCGCGCTGCGTGTGAAATTTATTCTTCAGACATCTCTGAACATCAAGATAATTTTTTCATTTAAAATTATTGACTTTGAAGCTATATTCAAAATGGGTTGATGCTTATCAAACACTTTTTATGCCAAAGTAGAGCAGAAGGATAACAATACCAAACTAAGCCTATATGTTTATGATAATAATTATATTAAATCTTCTGCCGTGCATGTTATATAGCATGTTCATGCATTCATGAATATTATCAACTGAATTTGCAATAAATTATTTCGTACAAACTCAAGAGCACTTATGCTATGGTTAAGATGATTGAGCCATTATTCTTTGTATCGTAAGTTAATCTCCTTACCAATTATTATCTTATAATCCCTTCCCTCTTACCTGAATGGATCTCTTCAGGTCTGATTTTGCCATCAATTGAAAAAAGATATGCCTGTTCTAGTTATTAACTTTGAGAATATTCTGATATAAATAAATACATATACAATACAATCTTCACCCTCCTATTCATATCTTTATCATAATCGTAAATTCGTAATCAATTGCCTCCCACGGGCGGAATCAATTTTTATTCACATTGCTGGATTCACCATTGAATGAATGATAATGAGAATAAGAGTAAGAAAATCTGTTAAAAAGTATTATTAAGTACAAGGAATCCGATCAATTCTCATCATTTGCTCAATTCTCTTTCTAATTTCTGATGTTTTCTCGTTTCCTCTTGATCCTTGGAACCAAACTATTCTGGCTTCTTGTTTGTGTTTCGTCTCTAGCATGTGGTACAGTTCGGTACATGGCAGCCATGAGAAGAAGAAGTTATAATGGCCGTAGTTCTTATCATTTTCAAGGAAGATACTATGAACCAATATTTCGTGCCACTGATAATATCACACAGTCTTACCGCAGCCACGTAATTCAGCTTCTCCAACTATTTTTACAAATTAATATTATACTTAAATTTGAAAACTTCTAAATATTTATTTATTTATTTTAAAACACATTATTTGTTCCATTTTATTGCAGCCGAGGAATTGTCAGCATTTCTATGACTGCAGCAATATTTATCCAAGAGAAGTTTCACAATCCTGGAGTGGAGATTTTGATTCGGATGAAGCTTTAGCTAGATACTTGCAGTTGCAAGAGATGAATGGCGGCATCGGAAATATGCCCATTAATGGTAAATCCTTTGAAACGAACTAGAATGAACTAAATTGACTATAAAATGATTAACCTAATTTTGCACAATTTATGTCAATCAATTAATTTTGTAAGAAGTGCTTTTAGTAATTATAGTCAGACAAGCATAATGATATTTTACCTAATTATCTTGGTGATTAAATTGAAAAACTGAGGAAATTACCGAAGAATAAATTTTGATTCAGATGAAGCTATAGCTAGACAAGTGCAGGAGATAGAGGATGATGTTGAGAATATGTCCAATATTTATGATACGCAAGGAATTGCAGCCGGTAAAACTGATTTATTATTATACCTTTCAGATTCTATCATTCATTGTATGCAATATCGATTGCTATTGCTGAAAACATTACTAATTGGAGTATTCATATAATTAAAATGACTTTAATCTACTGCTAATTCCCAACTTGTCTATTTATCAGAACTTGAAAAATATTTGCTGCTAGCTGGCTGGGTAGCTGATTCTTGTTCATAATGATACTAATTACACTCATTATTTTATGCAGAAAATATAGGAATTCATCGTGGAGGTCCAATTCTTATGGGAATTTCTAGTGGACGAACATCGATCATGGTAGAAGATATTAACATTCTAATTTCTATCTTCTATAGAATTATTTATTTGATACCGTTTCCATGACTAAATGCAGCCACCACGAGTAACAAATCAAGACAATGTTGATCCAGATAATATGGATTATGAGGTAGGTGCAAGTTTAAATGGTAATTTTGGTATTATTGATATTTTATTTTTTATATTTAATTTGTCAGGAAATCACTCAATTGGGAGAATCCATTGGTAACGTTAGCACAGGACTATCAGACGAGCAAATCTCCAGGTTGCCTTCTCACAAGATCAGAAAGAAGCCATTAAAAAGAAATGGAAATTCTGAAAACGAAGACAACGAGTAATGTTTCTGTTTATAGAATACATATTTCAAAGAAAAATGAAATTCATAAAACCCAGATTCCTGCTTAATTAATTCTATGAAATGATCAGGTGTTCAATATGTAAAATGGAATATGAAAAGGGAGATGAATTGATTACTTTGCCCTGTGCTCACAAATATCACGAGGATTGCATTAAAAAGTGGCTTAGAGAAAATAAAGTAAGTCAATTATATTTATATATATTCTTTTTGCTTTATCGCTTTATCATATCATAATATCCTTTTCCTCATTTCCATCTCTACCCTACATATAATTTGCACTTTGAGAGAATCTTATTTATTAATTTCCTGTAAATAATTAGTAATTAAAAGTCCATTTAGGACTTAGCATCATCATGTTGGGATTTAATCTTTAAGTTTTATTTGTTGAATTTATTATTTTTGACTAATTATATATGTCAGAAATTAATTTATTATTATTTTTTTTTGGTTTCTACAAAAACCTGTGTATAATCAAATCACAATCTCCTTCTCAGAGTTGCTGCATCTGCAAAGTGGAAGTTGCTTGAATTATGGAGAATTTGCATCAGGGAAGAAACTATGCACAGGCATGCAGTAGCATTTAATTCACAAGGGACTTTTTTTTTTTTTTTTTTTAAAATTTAATTTATTAATTACAAATTTAATAATTAATGATCAATTTTAGATCCACACATTCCTTGAATTTGAAAGCTGAGGCTCCTAATTGCGTGGATTCAAGAATTTGAACATTGAACTTGGTTCCTAATTCAGTGAATATTTAAGACGATCAAGCAAATATTTGAATAAAATAAGACCAAACTATTAAACCATAATGACATAAAATTTTGTCAAAGTGTGGTCATTATCGCTAACTATACAATGAAAAGAAATTCTACATGCACTTAGAATTTAATTAATTAATTAATTATTCGTTTTATCTTTGTAAAGAAATTAAATGGGAGGCCACGCCCATCTTTCATTAGTAATAATAATAATAATAATCTTTGCCTTGGGATCATCTCTGTATGTCTTCATTTGATCAATGTCTAAACATTATCAAACATTTTTCAAATGTATAGAATTCATTCAATTAGTAACAGCCAAATAACTGTAGTTACAGTCTTAATAATTGAAATTAATTAATTAATTAAATTTTTTTGGAAGACTAATCATGTGCTAAATAATTTCATGTGATTCATGAAGTAACTAAGGAGATTTGGACTGCGACGTGCAAAAGTGATTTTCTACTAACCCTATGTGCCAACTAAGTGGTCTGGTTTTCAACGCAAACAACAAATCAAAACGATAACGTGAATAATTAATCCTTCCAAAAGATATGTTCTTGACTTATAGAATCCATTAAAGATATTACTGTGCTAGCTGGTATGAAAACAAATCAAAGAATAGAATCATATTCTAATTAAGTTTCTTCAACTTAATTAATTTCAATTATCAGAAAGAATCGATTCCAACCTCAATTTTTTATAGTTATATTCATGAAACAGATGTTGAAAAAGATAATTAAGATAAATAACAATAACGACAAATAAATAAATAATTAAAAAAAGTATCATGCTTAGAAGTTGTATATATATTATATGTATATTACAAAAAAAAATATTACAAAATTTCTATTCTCTAATTTTAGGTCGATACATCATAAACTCCTTCAATAATTGAAAGAAACTGAGAAAAACTTGTATATTTTCTTCCTTTGTAACACACTTTTATATAGACAATACAAGTTTAATGGATGGTAAAACAAGTCCCGTTCATGATTCTTAAATTGTAGCTATATATTATGAAGAAAGGAACTATATAAATACACAATTAAATGATCAATCAATTAGTATCTTGTCCATTAACTTCCTTATTCTCAACAATAATATTTTGAATCTTAATCAGTTATTAAATTAATTTATGAATTTAATTTTGAAATTAGAACAATTAAACGGTTTGATAAACAATTTCATTATTTTTGAATTAATTTATATGATTTTATTGTACGAGGTGTTGGCATCAAATTATACATATAAATGTATTTTGACGTACACCTATATAATTCTAAGCGACAACTAATGCTTGATCAAAAAAACACCCATTTTTTTATTTTAAAAGAAAAAAGAGAACCCATTTATTGAACTACTTAAATGTTAAAAGTTATGAAAACCTCAATGCTAAACTATCTTTAATGCAGTATCTCTAAAATGACGAAGTTTCATTCCTGCGTTCTTCATCAAACAGAGCTCCTCATAGCCGTGAAAATGAATCTGTATAATTCTATAGAAGAAACTATATAACTAGCTAGTTGGATTGAAATTTTGAACTCATTTTGATTGCAAGCATTTTTCCTACAGTTAGTCACTGCAACAAAGACCTGTGTTTTTGTCTCTTCTGGTTTGTCATAGCCTGTATTATTGAAGGCGAACAGTGTATGAACATAATATGTGATGCGTTGTGTGGTTGTGGTTGTGGTCCAATTATGATGAGTCAGTACCTACTACCACTGCAGATTGGATGAACATATGATTCATGTGAATTAATAGATATTGGATGGACAACATTCATTATTTGTTTCGTTGATTTAATTATCAAATATTATTTATTTATTAATTTGTATGTTTCGTAGTTGATGGGCTGGAAGGAGGCTGGAAGGAAATAAATTTGCAAAAGGTAGAAAAACAACAACCATGCTTGGCCAAAGCGAAACAGGAGGGACCAAGACCACGGCCAACGACTTTCTTTATAAATTTTGAGAAAAACCAATAGTTTATTGTGCAAATTTGTATTTAAAAGTTAAATTTTGTTAATAAATGAACTTAATATATTAGTTGAAGTTTTATATTTATTATTTATAGTAATTTTTAGTATTTAATGTAATAATTATGATAAATTTTAATATATTAAAAAATATCATTTAAAAAAATTAATAAGACATTAGTTAATAAAATTTTTATAAAATTTATTTTAAGATGTTTTTTTTAATTAATTCAGAAATTATATAATTGTAATCAAAATGAAATAAACGATACACTAAAATTTTAAACACTATGCACGTTTCCATCAACAGAACCTACCTACATCTGTTTATTGTTAATGTCTAATCGAGGACTTTCCCTTTCCAATTCTTCAAAATAGAAGTGGTTGGAATTTGGACAACATTTCCTCTTTTAAATGGATTTATTCAAACCCTAATGCCTAAGATGTCTCATCCTATTTCCTCATTCATTGCATTGGACAAAACTAAATACATCTAGGATTAGAAAAAGGAGTCCCGTGTGTGTTAAGTTTCTTAAATTCAAATCGTCCATCGATTTTAGGCCACACCATAGAAAGCATTTATTAAAGTTTTTAATAAACGCTAATGACAATGTTAGTATATATTAAAAAAAAAAAGGGAAAACCCATAAATGTTGCATCTTGAATCCTGCTTGTTCATAAATCATCTCCCATATGTTGTTATGTTAGATATATATTCATGAGTGTTGGATTTTCTTTTTAAATTTTTTTTAAAAATCAATTATTGGTAATCTTTTTGACGAGAGAGTCTGTGTTTTTTTTAAATCACTCTCACATCAATTCAACAAGAGATGATTGTGAATTATATGAAAAAGAATAGGTCTCTTTTTAGTTAGACAATTGTTTTAGTGTTCTATCTTGTTCTCCCTAAAAAATTTTAAACTTATAAATAAAAGATAGTATTAATTTTAAATTAAAAAGATCAAATAACTTAATAGTTCAAATAACTTATAAACCTAACTTTTATAAAAGATTTAAAGTTTAAATACTCTTAATTTTTTTTTCATATACTTTAAAACTTATCATACCTCTCTTATTTATAATTCAAAGAAAGGAGAAACAAATGTTTTAATTTTTCTATATGGGATATTTGATATTTATTTTGTGATTTAAGCTCATTGGGCCTCTAATGGAGAAGGTGGAGCAAATTTAGAACAAATTTTTTTTATCACTTATGTATTCTAGATACAAACCAAGTTCAACCAATGAGCTTAAATCATAATCAATGAACACCAATTAAGTTCAACCATCGCTCGAAATTATAAATTAGAAGAGGCTTCGTATACATATAGGCAAGATTATTCTTTGTATTGATTTTTAGAATAAGAACTTTATCTTCAGTAATGATATTCTAAATGAAATAAAATTTTACGTTGATATTTTTTATCCTTTCATAATATATCTTATCTTTAGTTAAGTGAATAACAGTCTGATTGTTACAATAAACTGTAGTAACACTTTAATGAATACTGAGTTCATCAAACAAGCCCTTCAATCATAAGGCTTTTTTGATTGCTTTGGTCACTGTCATATATTCTACCTCGATAGTGGATAAAGCCACAACTATTGCAAAGTAGCTTTTCAACTAACTATACATCCATCAATATATAAAATAGATAACATGTAAGTGTTCTTCTTTTATCAAGTTTTCCAATATAATTAGAATTTATAAAACTAATCAAAGTGTTACTATTTTTTTCAAACTACAAACAAGTGTTTGAAGTACCATATAAGTATCGAAGAATCCACTTCACCACCTGTCAATATTCTTTTCTCGGATAAGACATATATCTACTAACGACACTGTTGAGGTGTGAGTATGAATGTGACTGTTACGTCATCGGATCCTCGTCGGAGAGAGTTGATGGCCAGATCCTCAATTCCATATAGCCTCACCTACAAGCCCCTACAAGACAATAATACACTTAGAGTAACGTCGGAGGTGTTTTTCGATGAAAAAATTTCGATGCGTAAGTCAACAAAGATATATATGAGGGAAAATAAATAACTCTGGTGGAGGGAAAAGAAAGAAAACAAAAAACTAAAGAAGATGGAGCAAACTAGAGAAGAAAAGAAGAAGAAGTCCAACCGAAGAAGAAGAAGCATAAGCCTCTTTAATTGCCTTATATAGGGCCTTTGGAAAGTGGGTGATATGACTTGGCATCGGAGAATAGGAATGATGGGACACTCTACCTTGGGACAGTATGCTAGCCGCTTTTTATTTAAGAGATGTAACATCTGCAGGGCCTACTGTTGTTGGGCCTTTTGAAGTTCGGTTGAAGATAAGATATATTATAGGGGTCCGTTAGGATGACGTTTCTTACTCCAGGATCTCTGATCATTAATCATTCCCATTTTTGGTGGTCTCCAATTGCTGATGATGGGGTTAGGTTTTCCTAAGAGGTTGACAGGATTCCGGAAGGGGCAAAAGGTAGTAGCCCTAAAAGAGGCAGTCAGAAATCCTGAGACATGGGCAGTCAGGAATCCTGAGAGATGTC
>JAVXUL010000021.1:9778710-9804926 GCA_035590515.1 Trichilia minutiflora | reverse complement strand
AACGTACCTTCTGTCATACAAAGTATGTATAAGAATTATTTTAAATAAAATCGATTCTTCACTGTCTTTTTCATATACAAAACTTTTAATTTTTCTCACATACCTCTCTCAGTTATCTTAGTAGTAATTTCTCATACAACTTCATCAGAGAGATTTAAGATAATATACGATCTCATCTTTTTATTCATAACTGTAAAATCTTCATTATCCAATTTATCAAGTTTTTTTTCTACTCTTTAAAGACCTAAATCAACTCTATTTTGAATGAGGATGACCTCTATCTTGAACTGTCATATTTCAAAACTGACAATCTGACTAAACTTCTTAACATGAGTTTTTGTTATCATAAAATCTTGAAAAAGACCCTGATATCAATTTATTGAAAAAATATTTTCATGAATTAGTAAAACGGGCTTTGAGTAACTAAATAACAAGATAAAAATAATAAAATATCAATATTTATATGATTTGATCAATGTGATCTAATTTATAAGAAAGTACTTTTAAATTTAAAAATAAAAGAAAGTATAAATTTTAAATTAAAATAACTCATATAACTTTAAGAGTTCAAATAACTTAAAGCCTTAATTTTTATAAAAAAATTCAAAATTCCAATACCCTTAATTTTTATAATTTTTATTTTACATGTTCTAAAATCTACCGTGCTTCTCTTATTTATAATATAAAAATGAGAAATAAATATTTTAATTTCTGGAAATAATTTCTTGGAATAAAACAGATGTAAGACATCTATCCCAACATTTAACATTATCCTACTTCACTTTTTTTCTGGACACGTCTTTTAGTTAACTATAATTATATAACAATGTTAAAAATGGTCAATATTTTGCCGGTGAGTTTCCACGCTCAAGTTAATTAGAGTGTATTCCGATAAGGTAAAACAATGTGGTTACTATTTTTTTCAAGAGAATATATGATTTACAAGCAGAATGTGAATATTGTGAACGCATTTTCTTTGTTCCAAACCCCTTTTCGTAGATTTATCTTATGACAATTGATAACCTTCCGTGACTCCTCATAATATGTGGGATTTAATTGATACTCGTATAGTTTAACTGCTTCATAGTGAGCAATTACTTCCTTCACAAATCGCAATTAGAGGTTTAGGGGTGGTCGTCACAAAATCTTCTCAGTTAACTAGCACCATACAAAAAATGTGATTTGTGCCCAAAATGTATGATATGAGAAAGAATAAAAATGAGATGGGATTATCTGTCTCGTCTCAATCAACCGTCAAAGCTCTTTTCAAAGCAAATGCTCACATTGACTCAATCTCCTCAGCTGGCTCTGCTGAGGTAATTAGGTCGGGAGGAGGAAAATCCAAGGTAAGTATAATAAATTATTGATACATTTTACTTAAGATCGAGTTGAGTTATGATTGCATACATCAATATGAACAGAACTGAAATGAATTTTAAAAAATTCAAGCTTTTGGAACACGTGGTCTGGGTCCATTTGTAAGTCAAAACAAATAATAAGACATATAGTTCAATAAACAATTTAATGGTTTCATCTTGTGTTAGGTACCTATATGAAATTTGGTCAAAACCCATTTAAGCCAAGATCAATAAAATAGAAATAAAAAATGATACATGCCAACAATGTGGTAGTATTTTAAAAGGTTAGGTGCATGTGAAATGCTGGTCTCTTATCACTTTTTGTGGTGTGCTGTAAAAAAAGAAAGGTGATCGATTTTTTAGACTTTCATAAATGAGATTCGGCAAGCTGCAATGAGTAAATCCCTATTAAATCACATAATAAAGTAACATCTTAGTCATTAATCTAATTAATTAGTAATTAAGATTGTTGATTTTATATTTACTATTTATAATAATTTTTTGCATTTAATATAAAATTAATAAATACTTTTTATGTATAGAAAATTAAAACTTAATTACTAAAAATAATAAGGTTAACTAGTGTCCTTAGAGTTATGTATGGCAAAATCTATTTAATATCCAATATTTGTTACCTGCATATTGAACAATAAAATATTTAAATATTTATTTAATAAGCATCATGTCATATATAGTTAATATTTTTCATATCGACTTTCAATCCATCGGAGAATAAAATTGAAGTTATTAAAAAATACTCATGTATTTGTAAATACACCATTTTGCAATAGTTTATACAAGTATTTATTTTTCCATTCTTTCAAATCAATAATAAAAAATATAAATTTTCTATAGACTTATTATAATATTGATAGATTTTAAAATAATAATAGTAATAATAATATAGAGATTTAACTTGATCTTCCCTACTTCACACACACTACCAAACCGTGTGCGGATAGCATAACATTATTCCAACAAATTATATTATTCCAATACCATGCATATTCATGTACATGTCCCTTCTACGACTTCTTTATACATATATTATTCAATTTCTACAGTGAGGATTATTCCAATATTAGAATTTCACTTTATCCTTTTTCTTCCGCTTTCCTTCTCTCCTCTCTTTTTCTTTTCAATCCCAAACAAAAAGTCCAGTTGCTCAATATCCTTGCATATGAAGAGAATGTTGATACCTTCTTCCATCTCTCCTCCCATTTCCGATTCCATTTATCTCCTCCTCCTCTATCTATAGATCTTTTAGTTTGTTCTCTTTTCCTGTTTATGGGGGCTGGGATTTCTGGTTTTCCAGCAGCAGAGACTGCATCAAGTTCATCACCTAGTTTGGGTGATATACCTGAAAGCTGTATATCTTCTATCCTTACTCACTTTGATCCTCCAGAGATTTGTAAATTGGCCCTGTTGAGCAGGACTTTTCATGGTGCCTCTTCGGCTGATATCGTATGGGAAACAAAGTTACCATCCAATTACAAATACCTTGTCACGAAAATCCTTGAGCAGAATCCAGAAAATTTGCATAAGAAGGAAATTTATAAAAGACTCTGTCAACCAAATCGCTTTGATAATGGCACCAAGGTACTCATCTCTTTATATTAACTAGTTTGTAGATTAATTACTGTTAATAACCAAGCAAGAAAAATGAATGGAGAATGAACAAATAGGATCACAAAAGCATCATCGTAGCATATATAGAACACTTCCAACCGTTTATGTGATTTACTAGGCCTTGACTTCACTGAAATGGTTTGTGTGCATATTATAATATGTTTCCTGTTTTCAATTTTTAATTCAGGAGATTTGGTTGGATAAGCGAAGTGGTAAGGTTTGCGTCTCCATTTCGACAAAGGCAATGAAAATAACAGGGATTGATGATCGTAGATATTGGAATCAAATTCCAACTGAAGAATCCAGGTAAGAGAATTATATACGTTAATTTATTTATTTATTTACTTTTACAATTCTTATTTTTCAATTGGATGGACCTTATATAAGGACTCCTCATTGGAGAAAGAATCAAACTATCAGGAAGAGATATTTTTATTGGGATTTATGATGTCTTCATTTCTTTTCAACCATCAATTTTCTTCTTTCGTCGTATTTAGGGAAAAGTATGATCGTTTTTGTTCCATTAATATGGATCTCTCATTGTCATTTAAAATCATGATGATTTTATTGAATAGATTAATAAAGTGTCATAATGATCAAGGTTTCACAATATTATAGTTATATTGAAGACAATTTAATGAAGATGGAATAAATTAATCGAAGGAGGTAGAGCAATAGAGCTAATTATAATTAGGTTAAACTGATTATGAGAAAAATATTTATATTTTAGGACACTTTTAAAATTGTAGTGACCTAATTTTTAAGTAATTATTACAAAATAAAATTAATTTGTCAAGTAAAAATGAGTATATTAGTAGTTATATTTTCAAAAGTTAAGTTCCAAATATATTTTAAAGCTTTGCTTTAGATTGTCGTGTTTATGTTGAAAAAGAGGTAACATGATTAGTAAATCACTTTTTTAATAAAAATCACTTTTTTTTTATATGATTTTCTTTCATAATAATTTAATTCCAAATACACAACATGTCAACATCTCAATAACAAATGAACCTTAAGCAACTTTTAATAACTGTTTTTAGTTAAAATTTTATCATGTGTTGATGCACAAAATCTCTAATAATTTTTATACGTCAAATAATAGATCTTATGATGATGATAGTATGTTGGTTGGGGGTTAATGGTGTGATGATTGAAGTTTTTTTTGTAATCAAACTTAGATTTTGGTCAAACTACCTACGTATCTTTTCTTTTGGGGATTAAGTTAAAACGTAATTCTTTGATAGAAGATAATAGTTTTTATATATGATTGGATGGTTAACGCTAGAGATTTTGGGATCATCCCTCGTTAATGTATTGTCACATTCCTTTCTTACGAGAGATTTCAAAAGAAATATAACCATTCCTTATTTATCTCTAACATAAGCCTCCTAATTTTTAGTAAAAATTTATTTTTAGTGAAAACTATATTTTGTATAGGCTTTTCATGAGAAACATGAGGTTTATATGAAGTGTGTGAGACTCGATATTGAGCAAGAGAGTTTTACATGGGACACATAAGATTCGATATTGAGTAAAAGAGTTCTGCATCATTAAGCAAATGAGTTCAGTATCATAAAACCATATTTTTTGCTTTGTCGATCGATATTTGTAGCTTTACCTCTGAAATTGATATTTATAATTTCGTAGTTGAATTAGATATTTATAGTTTCACAACTAAAAATCAACTTAGTTTCTTCCAAAAATATAGATAGTGCATGTAGCACTTATTCATGAAATAATATTTATAGTTTCACAACTGAAAATTAATGTAACCTCATCCAAAAAATGTAGATAGTGTATGTGGTACTTTCTTATAAAATAATATTTATAACTTTGCAGCTAAAAATCAATTTAGCTTCATTCAAAAAATATAAATAGTGCATGTAGTACTTTTTTATAAAATAATATTTATAAATGAGTAGATGAAAATACAATAATATAGACATAATATTACAATAAATAGTATGAGATTTCACGTTTATTGACCTCATTCCCAAAAGTGAAAAAATTTGGGGGTTGGTGTCTCCACGAATGATCTCTTAATTTTTCTTTCTAAAGTTGAATTTATGCTTTTATTAGATGACTTTCTGGTTTTTCGGATTATATGAATCAAATCTGGATGATTTCATTTGAATGAGCAGATCTGGATAACCTTATTTGGATGTTTAGATCTAGATGACCTCGTTTAAATGATCAAGTGATCTAAATGATCTCATTTAGATGATGAGCATTAGGGTCTTTTTAGATGAGAAGATCTCTTTTAGATATGGTCTCAAAGTCATATGAGATAGATAAGACCTCTTCAGATGAAATAATGAGATCATCATAAGATGAGATGAGATCTTAGGATAAGATGATAAGGTAATGAGATCAATTTAGGATAAAACCTCATCAGATGAGACCTTATAATAAGGTGAGACCTTAAGATGAGATGATGAGACCACCTTGGGATGAAACCTTATCAGATGAGATCTTGTAGTTGGATGAGATGATGAGATCACCTTGGAATGAAACTGCATTCGATGAGATCTTGTAGTTGGTTGAGATGATAAGACCACCTTAGGATGAAACCTCGTCAAATGAAACCCTGTAGTTGGATGAGATCGATAAAACCACCTTAGTATAAGATGATGAGATGATGAAACTATCTTAGGACGAAACTTTGTCAGATGAGATCTTATGGTTAAATGAGACCTAGGAATAAGATCTTAGAGTTAGATGAGATCATCTTAGGTCAAGTAACAACTTGGGTCAAATGATATCACTTTACCTCGAGTTGGATGAAATCACCTCGGGGTCAATGAAATCATCTCTAGTCGAATAAGATCTCAAAAATAAAAATTACTATTCATAAACCAAATTCGAAGATAAAGACCACAAAGCTTCATCTTCATTGTTCAGATCATAGAACTTGATCTTATAATCGTTTAAACCAAATTTTAATATGATTCAATGATTGATGAATTCGTTTATACATTTTAATAAAAATTGGATAGAGTAAAAGAAAATTTGTAATTTTATACATCTGTGGTTTATTGTTCACAAACCAAAACTAGAGCTAAAATAAAAAAAAAAAAATCGCATCTCCACCATTCAAATTATAGAATAAGATTTCAAAAATATCCATACTAAATTTCAACACAATCTAAAGGTTAACAAATCCATTTTTGAGTTTTGATGACAATTGGACAAAGTGAAAAAAATTTGAAACTTCTACCTATTAACAGGTTAGTGTTTATAAATCAATCTGAAACTATAGACCACAAAACCCTATCTCTATCATTCAGACTGTAAAACAAGAACTCATAAGCTTCCTGATCAAATTTTTAAAAACAAGAACTCATAAACATCTTGATCTAACAATTAACAAATTTGTATAGTTATTTTGATGAAAATTAAACGAAGTAAAAAATTTAAATCTTCTCTTTTTTTGTTTCTTCACTTATTGTCACGCTATCTTTCTTGATTTTGTTGGAAAATAGTTTTTTGTAACTTATTCTTATAAATGGCACCAAATGTTAATGTACAAAATCTCCAACAACTTTTATATGTCAAATAATGAATTTTACGACGATGTAGTATGATAGTTGAAGGTTAATAGTGCGATGGTTGAAGTTTTTTCTATAATTGAATTAGGATTTTGGCCAAACTATGTACGTATCCTTTCTTTTTATAATCAAGTCAAAATATAATTCTTTTTGTAGATGTTTTTTTTATATATAGTTAGGTGGCTAACCTTATAGATTTTTGAAATCATTCATGTATTATCCCATTCATTTTTTACTAGAAATTTTAAGAGAAATATAATTATTTCTAATTTATCACTAACACCATAATTCAATTGGTTGTTTGTTTTTCTCATAAAAGTTGTCAACAGACTGAATTATTTTTATTTGCTAGTTAAATTAATAATCTTTTTGGATAAAAGAAAATAAAATAAAAATTGTAAAAATCTGCAAGACTGCAACCTGGTATATATTAAGGAAAAGAACAATTCAATAGGAGGGATGGGATAACTTCGAAGAGTTGATTCTATTTGTTTATTCGATCACTTGCCCTTGTCAATTTAACAAAATACTTATTGAATGCCCTTTTCAATTCTTGGTGGAGCTCGATGCCTTCCCGAATGCACACATCCTTATCAACTAGAAGCAGAATCACTTTTCTTTCACTATAAAATAGAAATAAGTGTTTTTTACTATTTGGTCCTACTTGCATTATTATTAACAGAAAAAAAAAAAAAAACTTATTTAATTTCAATATGTAGATTCCAGAATGTGGCATATCTTCAACAAATCTGGTGGTTTGAAGCGACAGGAGAGATGGAATTCGAGTTTTCTCCAGGGACATACAGCTTATTCTTCAGACTCCAGCTGGGCAAAGCCTCGAAAAGATTTGGCAGACGTGTCTGTAATCTGGAGCAAGTTCATGGTTGGGACATTAAACCTGTTCGATTCCAGCTTTCAACATCGAATGGTGAGAAAGCCTTGTCCGAATGCTGTTTGTGTGAACCTGGAAACTGGGTTCTCTATCATGTTGGAGATTTTGTCGTCGAGAATTCTCACACGCTCACGAAGGTTAAATTCTCGATGATGCAGATTGATTGTACACATACAAAAGGAGGTCTCTGTGTAGATTCTGTGTTGATCTATCCAATTGAATTCAGGGAGAGATTAAAGTAAGTTTTAGTAAATACTGTATTATAAATATGAAATAGTTTGAGATGAATGGGTTACAATACACCACAGAGAGTAAGTCCAGACAGTTCAAAAGATAATGTGGGTTCATGTGTTTTGTTTTTTCATTGGTCCACAGAAATTTTCATTTGAAGCAAAATGACAATGTACATTGCTTTGCCTACCATACTTGATAATCCATTTTGTTTGATTATTTCTTTCTTTGTTTTGTTTTTGGTTTCCGTTTGATAGCCATATGGGGAACTGTTGATGTTTGGTAAAACTATTATCCGAGAAGATTTAAAGTGATTTTCGGATCCTTAGAATTCGATTTTCTGATATTTAATTACATTCCGTGTTAAAATTGATGAAGCAAATTGCCAAATCCTTGCTTTGATGATAACGAAGATAAGATTTTGTGAACATTGTGGCCCAGATAATGTCTGCTATCGTGGACTACATATGTTGATGAATCATCACTTGCAAACATGGCATTCTTATCAACCAAAGTTTTTTTACTTTACGCTGTTAAAGAGACGGATATATTCATTAATAATTTTTTGTTGGACTTAACTCGGTGATAATAACTTAAATTTTTAAGAAATTTTAGATTTAAATTCTATAAATATTATTACGTTAAAACGTCTAAATCAATTTGATTGATGTTTATTGTCGATTCGATAAATTATAATTTTTTATATAATATATATATTCATCAGCATTTCATGAACATGACCAACCAATTACTCACATTTCTCGAACATCTAAAAAACAAAGGAAATGACAACTAAAGCATAGGGCAGAAATTTGGAAAGACGGGATACCCGTTTAATAAAATTTTATAATAGAGAAAATTATTAGTGTATAGTAATTTTATTAAAAAAGTTGTACTATTTACTAATTTTTTCGACAATGAAATTCAAGACAATTATTTTTGCACGTGGATTGCTTTTTATTAGGGCTTAAATTTCAGACTCATACCATTAAGTGTGGAATATTTTCCATATTTCCATGGATTCTTTCTGATAATATTTCACCAAAAACAAAATATTGAGTCATTTCTTCTATTAGTAAGGTCACGTTACACAAATTAATATAATAAAATCATATTATTAATTTATATATCTCATATTTTTATAAAAGTGATAAAATTATAAAAATAAAAAATAAATTAATAATTGTTATATATCATATCAATTATTACATTAATATATACATTAAAAAAATTGTATAAAAATCTAAATTGCTAAGATTACATGTTCCTTTTGTAGATTGACTGATTACTCGATGTACTTCTACTTCACCCAAAAGCCATATTTGACCGAAAGGTCTGCCTACCAGTCACCATTACCCCCGATCCAGAAAAAGAACATGAAAGACAGAAGGAGCCTACATTATGCTATTTACACTCTTGACCTAGACTGACTTCTACCCTTTGACGATGTGGATCTCAATTAAATTTTCTAAAAAACTAAACAGACAATCTCTCACAAAAATTCCCGATGAAATGCATATTCATTTCCTCTGGACAAGGTGCAAGACAACATTAAACTTTAATTATAAAAGAAAACATAACATGGCCAGCATTGAGGTTCGGTCAAAGGGAGGTAGATAACGTAGTCAAGATCATATTAACATGTTAACATGTAAATATCACATTAATACGACAATGAAACTGTTCTCACCTGTTTTGTCCAATAGATTTAGATTACACTTGAAAATATTTGGAGACAAGAAATCCAAGAGAGAGAAGAAAACAAAAAGAATTAAAAAAGAAAAAAAATAGAAAACACTAGATGCCTACTGAAAGTACAAAGTGCAAGATGTCTCAACAAATTCGAAAATCAGAAAAAGCCAAAAAAACAGCTATTTTCCAAATTTTCTGTACAAACTCAGAGATATCATTGCCCAACACTCAGCAAGTGTGCGAAAGCCAATTAAATGAGCCGAACTGAGTTAGTCATTCATGCCTTCCAGTCATATCCCATAGTATCATCAAGGTCACCGTTAAAAAAACCATTTTCTGCTAATTCATGGGTTATATCTTGAACTATTTCATCCTGAAAATGGAGATTCTGCGGCAATTCTTGGGCTCTCTGATGAAATCCATTGTTGCTGCCACCAGCAGAGGCAGATGACTCACTATTTGAAGGAGCAGCAGCTCGGAAACTGTTGCTCCGGCTTGTTGTAGGAACTGTAACACCACCTCCTTGCACATTTGAGGATGTTGGAGCAGGAGAGTTTGCTCCAAAACCTAATCCATTCCGTGATATAATTCCATTGGCCTGCCCAGAAAGGGACTGCTGTTGGACACCGGAACCATTGTTATTAGACATCTCATGCAACAGTTGCTGGATCATCTGATGCTCCAAGGCCTGGTTGCCCTGAGAGGACTGTGATTGACTCTGTTGGAGCAAGTTATTTAGGCTCAGCGAGCGCTGTTGCAGTTGATGTGGTTGTCGTGGAGGTAAATGTGGACTGGAGAAGCCACTAACAGGCAAGTTCTGCATGGATCCTGGCATGAAACCAGTAGGACCTTGGAAGGATGAAGATGGACTCTGGTTAGCATTATTAAACGGAGATGACGCTTCAGGTTGAATTGAGTTAGGATTTGAATTTATTGAGTTCTGCCTCATTAGCAGATTCTGATAGTTAGTTAGCGCCAAAGCAGCTTGCGCCGAACCACTCAAAGCTCCTCTACCAACCATGTGATGGCTATTGCCCACATTGTTGTTCAATCCAGGATGCAATGCTATCAGTTTATTGAGGGTGCTTCTATCAGTTGGCAGCCCCTGGACACTGGCAAGCTGCTCCGCTTCCTGCATCTTCTGCATCTGGAACTTGGCAGCAGGGGCACGTCTGGGGTAACTTTTCAAGCCCTCTGCAGTAGAGAGAGAACATGAGATCCAAGTAAACATGGTTTAAAACATTTAGACAATCATTTTTCTCAATCACATAAACCTACTAATGGACAACTAAGCTAGGTAAAATTTTGCAGATAATTCAAAAATATAACAAAAGGTTTTTGACAGGCAAGATATTTGAAGAGGAAGAGAGTAGAAAAAAGGCAGGAAGCGGCTAAAAAACAAGGGTGGATATCTCTGATTATTGTGAATTACAAAGAGACAAATGCAGGAAAACAGACCAACTTTGCTATTGTAAATTTGACCTCACTGTCGTCACAGAGAATGAGAACATTCTATCAAGAATGACAGGATTAAAGTCATGGTGAAATAGATAATTAAACACCCCAGGTCCCCAACCCACCCTTCAGAAACAAGCTTACATATAAAACAACAAATTAGAGGGATGGGATGAGATTTTGGCTTGCCCATGTGCAGCACTTGATCACTTGTTTGAGAGAATAGTGACCGAGCAAGCTATCGATTGAGTGTGCACATTGACTGGTTTCAGCCTGCCTTGGCCTCTCATCAGGGAAATGGCTCCAACTCAATTTCATTGAAATCATTTTTAGGAAGCATTCAAATTGACAAATAAAAATTCATTTAAATAGAGATTGAAAGATTCCCCTTTTTGTCATTTTATTTAGTTATTTAAGATTTCAACTACTAGAAGAGTACTAAATAAAGTTAAGCCCAGAAAACTGAACATAAAGATAAATAGCCACAAAGGTCAAACTTATGAAATGATTTGAAATACACTTTGACAAAAAATTACCTATTGGCCCAACTTTGTTCTCCCGACAAAAATTGATCAGATCTTTCATGCTACTGACAACCTCAGAGATCTGTAGCATTTGATGTGAGAAACCATAAGAAAACAAGAAATTATACACATAAACAGAGTTATAACGAAAAATTATTTCAAAATGGGAACTCAAACCCACAAACAACTAAAATAATACCTGCAGGCACCGCACATATCTTTTGGAGAAACCCAAGTCGTTCAGTGACTGAAGCTCCAAGCTCTTTGCAAGCTGATGCCCAGCTGTCAGAACCCTAAATCAAACAACATATACTGCATTAAATGTTTGCATCTAGCAAAACCTGATAAATACAAGACCACTGATCACAGCATTTTGTTTAAATTTCAATGAACTGTCCACACTAGAATCAACAGTATTAAGATGCAGAATTAAGTAGCAACTGAAAGGTCACTTAGACATTTCCAAAGGCCAGGATTTCTTTATGGTGTATTGCCACCAATGTTTCGCAGACAAACACCAAGCCAAGTATATTATAATCCTACTGCTGATAACAGATAATGGCATTCATTTGTGAAACACAGAGGCCTATCACATTCTTCCACAGTTTTAGTCAAGTTTGAATGTTAGGGAAATCAGCAAAGGCATGAATCTCCAAGTGGCTAAAGTAACTCCAATTATTATTTTTCTTAATTTCTTTTGTAATCAACAATAATGGACATGAATGGCTACACAAAAAAATAAATTAGAACAAGAAAAAATAAATTCATTGCTCAGCTAACTGACATATTGCTGTTTGTTTGCAAATCCTGCTGTGAAACCCCATCAGATCCACTTTCAGAAATTGATCTCTGGCATTTCTGCACGACCTGAAGCAACTGGCTGACCTGCAACAGATACATGATTAGTAGTTCAAGTTATAGGTACATATAGAGAGATATATACTGACCCTAATAATCAGCAACAAATACATTCACAATCGGATTACATAAAACATACACAACGGAAACAATTCAAGCAGGTTACATTCAACATTTTAAAGAATACTTCATAAACAGCAGATGCAAATAAAAGTTACAGCATTAATCCTGTGGATAAAACTGACAGAAAAAAAACACATGTTCAGGACACAACCTCAAACTGGTGGAACTATATAATAGGAAACTATATCAATTACTGACCAGGCAACAGAATATGAATTTATACACTAATAACTTCACCCAAATGCACGCATGAATATTTTAGATAAGAAAAAGGAATTGTGAACATATCCATAGGTGCCAGGCAAATTGTTTAGAAAAGCGTTATCAAGATTTTTTGATCTATTCATAGGAACCTCCAAAAAAACCTTACGGTCCATTAAATCAAAAGAAACAGATAACCTGCTATGCAAAATCAGTACCTGCGGAGTAACCAGCCTACGTGGGAAAAGTTCTTCATGATGCCGAGCACAAAATTCCCAAGATAAAATCTAGAGAAATCAAAATCGTGCCAGTGAGTAGGACTTTGATTTTAGTTGATAATTCTCATACACAATAGAACATTCTTTTAACAAACCTTTAAGTCATGAGTAAATTTGATACGTAGCCGACCCTCACGAACAACACGGAGCTGCTCGTATACACTTTCTTGAACAGCTTTTCCATATTCCAATATCATTATTCCAGAAGCACACCTATATTCATGTGGCAAGTCCAAAAACATAAGCTCATCAACGACGCCACTGCCAAATTTGATTTCATTGAGCCTTGGGAGCACTTCAAAAGTTGCCTCTGCAAACAAATGACACAAGAATGAGGCCACTTCCAATAAACAAATGATAAAATACTAAGTATCAAACTCAAAAACAATTACATGCTAAGTTGCATCAATAGTAAGAACCTTTTATATTGGAGGTGAATATAAATCAAAGTCTGGCTACTGATTGTGCCTTATGAGAAGAACTAAATCATTGTATCAACTTTATACATCGGTTAAAAGTATAAAGAATGGATGGAATAATAAATGCAAAGGACCATGGATCAGATAAAATGTATAATAATAAATCATAGGACTCCCAAATACAAGAGAAAGTCGGGAAAAAAAGGGATGAAATAATACCCTTACATTTTATTTTATAAGAGCCATACCAGATGAAGAAAAATCCTTGAGAAAAGCTACCTAGGACACCACCAAATTCCTAAGAGAGCCGTAGGCAAAACGGGATACCACATACAACACCCACTTTAAGCATACAGAATAAAAAAATTGGAAAAAAAAAAGAGAGGAAATAATACCCTTGATATTCTATTTTTATATGGGGTCATAGATGAAGAAAAATCCTTAA
The DNA here is from genome assembly GCA_035590515.1 of Trichilia minutiflora. Lineage (NCBI taxonomy): Eukaryota > Viridiplantae > Streptophyta > Magnoliopsida > Sapindales > Meliaceae > Trichilia > Trichilia minutiflora. The sequence continues at coordinate 9,791,273 of JAVXUL010000021.1, read as the reverse complement.
GAAAAGTGACCGAGTACAACACTAACTTCCTAAACAAGCCATAGGCAAAATGGGATACCACGTACAACACCCACCGAAAGCATACAGAATAAAGACCCAACAAGATAATCCAAATCATATGTAATGCACTGCACATGTTAAAGGTTGCACCAAGTATATTTTGAAATAACTTATATATATTAATAATACAATATATCATGCTTGTAGTGGCATCGAACAATGATTGAGTCATGAACTTCCAAGAGTAGAGGATATAATCCAACCAGATTATCATATTCAAATATGATATAACTCAGACTAAGGCATTCTCAGACCAAAGAACCCTAAGCATAACCCACTAAACCTCTAGATTCCTTACCAAATCCCCTTCCAGATTTTGAGCCACAGATGTCACACTGCCATGCATCCTGAAAATGACATTAGAAAAACCCATGTACGGTATAAGAATGAATAGATAATTGACAGTTAGAAAGTGAAATTACTGAATTTGACCCAATGTGTCATTCCAATAGAAGCTGGCATAGGAGCCCATCATAGACTTGATGGGAGATCAATTTCAATAGATTATAAGATTAAATATATATATATATATATATATATGATATCATTAGTACTAAAATTCAATATATTAGCTTTGGAGATACTTAGTCAATATTTTAAATTTAGAATTAGTAAACCACTCAAGAACTAACCATAGCTGCTTGGGGAAAAACACCAAGTGCATGATGTCCAACATTATCATATAATGACAGGCACCACCTTTTCTTCGCATGAGGGGAATAGTACTCCGTTACAAATTTCCTCCAGTAGGCAATAGTGTTATCCTGTCAAGACGTAATAGGATTACAGAAAACCTCTGAGTTTAAAAAATCAATAAGGTGAACGCTAAAAACCTATTATCATCCCTGTAGAGACTTGCATTCTTAGGCAAGGATGGTAAAGTTATTTGAAAAAAGATGAGAAGTTTCCTGAGGGTAACAAATGTGATATGCTTGGATTTCACAAGGGGAGGATGAAAAGAACAGTTTGAATAAAAATGAGTTAATATGTGCAATCTACAAGTTCATGAACTTACAAGAGGCCGTTGTCTCTGATGATATAGGTATTGCATCAGCCGACGAGCACATACACCACTATCATAGGAACGTTTCATGGTATTTACCGTTTGCATTCCCTGTTGTTGCATTTGCTGTCTCAACTGCATCTGCTGCTGCTGCTGCTGTAACTGGGCTCTTTGTAATGGTCCCATGGACTGCAGAATCTGCTGCTGTTGCCTCAGTCTCTGCTCCTGCTGCTGCTGCTGCAGCAAAGTTTGTAATTGCTGGTTACGGCCTTGTAAATGCATGGAGTCCTGCCTCTGCAACAGCTGTTGTAACACTTGCTGCTGAAAAATATCCTCCTGTTTGATATCAAGACGCGGTTTCTTCTGCACCTGGGACAGATTATTAGCATCTGGAATGAAGGATCCAGGTGCGCGAGGGCCCATGGGAAGTGAAACTTGGCCAGTTTGAGATGTGGGTTGGGATGTAGCACTTGACGCACCTGGGTGCTGTTGAATCTGCTGTACTTGCTGGGCACTCGGGTCTGGACGAGAGCCCTGCTGAACTACAGAGGACCCATCAACCACTGATGAGCCAGAAATACTAATATTATTAGAAGAAAATGACATGGGCGATGCAGGTAAGCGCATGTATGACTCTGTATTGATGCTCGCACTTCTCTGCAAATGCGGACCTCCAGAAAGGGCTGAATTTGCATCTGTGACCAAAGAACTTGCCCCCACACTAGGTCCTGAGTTTGCCACACTGTTCAACACCGCATTATTCATATCCCCAGAAACCAGACCCAAATTGGGATGGCCAGTTCCAGGAATTGAATTTGATGAGTTTCCATATGATGAGCTCAAGTGAGAGTTAACTACAGCCTGGGATTGCCCATCTCCTTGAAACAAAATTCCGGAACTTGAGGAAGACTGGGTCAAAACCCCAGCCACCCGAGATGGTGCCATGGGTGGCACCGCCTCCTGGTGGCTGGAATCTAAATAGCTCTCCAGAGCCAGGCCTGACTAGTACTTTCAATAATAAATACGGTCCTCAACTCTCTCAATATCATAAAAATACAAAAAGCATGCAAATAAAACAAAAATCACAATCACAGCATATAATTTTTAGTATTCTCACTTCACCAACCAAAGAGAAACACTAATCTGATTTCCTGAATCACTCTACTGTCATCGACTAACTCAAGATTATTACAAATCAATAAGCTCTTGCTTGACCAAATTGTTGAGCTTTCGACAAATTGTTGTAGGGATCTAAACAACGTCCAATAGACAAAGCAAACAACAACATTAGAAATAAAAATAAATAAATAAATGAAAATAAAAAAACAAAAATGTTGCCACAATCACACCTAAATGAATAAATCAAAGTATAGTAAAGTAAAAACACCAAAGTACTCCCAAATTAACTCCTTCAGCGTGAAAATACCTACTGTCTTGACCACAATTAAAAACCCTAATTTGTACTCAGCTAGGTAAAACAGAGCTGAAACTTCAATTAACGAACATTCAAACACGTATTAACAATTTAACCATGCAATTGATAAAATTAAAACTCTTAATCAATTCTAACTTCACACCAATCACGCACATCGAGAACTACAAACTATGATCAAGCGCACGTCGATTAGAATACAGAAAATGTCACAAATTTTATGGTAAAATCAACGGATTAGCCTTAATTAAACTCAAAAATAATGAGATCAAGAACTGAACGAGTAATAAAAGTTACAAACACTAATTTCTGAATGCATAAGCAAAACGATGCGTTCTGACAGTTAGAGAGATCGATCAAAATATATTGAAGCTAACATAAAAGGACGAACTAAATTGCAGGCAACTGAGCAAAAAATATATATCGAAAATAGAAAAGAAAGGAAAAAAAAGGAAGAGAGAAAACACTAACCTTAAATATGCGAGCTCGAAAAAGCTAAACGTCACTTTTGCTCGCTTAATTCGGAAACTGAAGAATTGTAGAGAGAGAAGGAGAGAGATGAGGCTGTTTTTATACCTAGCGGGAATTGCAGAGAGGGAGTAACCGGCTGCACCGGTAAGCCATGGTCTATATCAGGTGCGTTAAAAGACACGTGTCTTGAGAAAGATGTAAGAATGTAGTCGGTGTTTGATCGACGCGAGCTTTTTTAACGACGTGGCATAGTCTTATCCGTACATATCTAGGTTGTCACTAGTAGGTCGCGATGGGCTAATATCCGGTAAAATCGATCCGTCATACAGTTAAGCAATCAGAGAACACCACGTTGCTACATCTAGGAATTGTTGTATAATTTGTAAAATAATAGGGGTATTTTGATTATTAGACAAGGACTTTCACTAATATACATTGACATTTTGTCATTAATACATCAATTATTGTTTTTAGTTTTAAATAACTTCATTCTCGTATCATTTCATACACACCAAAATTCAAATTCGTTAAAAAAGATAATTTATTTATATTACTATAAATTATTTAATCGAAATCTAAAAAATATCTTACATTAATTTAATTTTTAATAAAAATTTTAAAATTATGATTTTTGAAGAGAATAGTTAGAAACACTTAATAAAATTTATGAAATCATTGTGATGGGATAAGGGTAGAGACTAAAGTGAAGTTGGTGGCATATGATTGGCTAGGTTAATCGGTCCATGATATATGGAGAGAGAGAGAGAGAAAGAGAGATCATATTCGCTTAGTATTTACTACTTAGGGTTAAGGATAGGGATAAATAGCAGATTGCCACGTGTCAGTAACATGTACATATGTATAATATATGCAAACTCTCGTGTGAGCTGCTGCCTGCCATTGTGAGAACACGGAAATCTTCCGTATTCGTAATTTTCAATAAAATATTAATTTAAAAATAAATAAACAAATGACACACCAGGTTTTTGCTTCCTTTTATACTTCTTTTAGTTGTCTAGTGTTATTTTAAAAATTGAAATGGTAATGATAAGCTAACATGACTGTTACAGAAAGTAAAACAAATGCATTTGATGGCTGCCAACACATTTAAAAATATTCTTGTAAACAAGTTTCGAGCGTTGACCAATTAATATTTCTTTTAATAAAGGCAATTTGCTTACTGAGTTGATATTTATTTATTTTTAATTGATATCATGAATATAACAAAAGTTTGAACTTAATTGATGTCTTAATATGATCCCTGAATTTTAGACTTAAGATAATATAGTTATTTCATCGTATTCATGCACATATATGTGTATAATTAATAAATAATCGACATACTATTGAGATTCAATATTTACTTAAGAAAGTTAGGTTGATATGGGTTGTATGTTAAAGTTTTTAAATATAGGGAGTAATTCATTATTGATATCCCCATAATTTTCAAGAGTTGAAAAGAAATTACAAGATAAATTAAGTCAATAATTATTTGATGAAGTATCAATACTATATGAAGAATATAGGAACAGATGAACATGGAACAACCAGAGTGAAGAGAGGTGCTGGAATGAAGATAGAATCAAGGGCAAGAAGTAGAGAAGAATTGGCCCAAAATCCTTCCTTAGGATCAATGTCGGATTTGGCCGATCAAGGAAGATAGACGTCGATTATAGGGTCAATCATGTTAGCCTATGAATTCATGATCAATACTGACGTCAAACGTGTCATTTTTCTTATGAAATTACCTATTTTGTCTCTTTTGAAATCTTTTTTCTTTTATCTCTTCAAGAACATTTTTATAATTGATCTGGCCTTATAAATAAGGGCCAAACATGCTACACTCTCCTTTCTTTCCTTTCTCTTCTTCCCTTCTTCCTTTTCCTCCTTATTTCTTCTCCCCTTTGCCTCTGGAAGATCTCCCCTTCTCTCTTTTGCAATTTATTCCAATTTTTTTTCAATTTTTCACTCAAATCAACTCCCTTAAACTTTTGCAAAGCTTCATTTTGCGATTTTGACAAGAAATTGGCAAGGAGAGAGTTAGGGTTTAAGGCTTAAATTGGGGCTTTTACAATTGGCAAAAATTATGCTTTTCTAAGCCTCTAATTAAGTCGTTGTTAAAGTTTCTAACACTTTCAGAGCATTAATTTATGATTTGATTGAATATAAAAACATAAGGTTTACTATACATTATAAAATCCAAAAATTTAATATTTGATTCGATGAATTGAGTTAGATTAAGTTGTTTATAGACTATAATGAGTTAGATAACGATTGAATTCTAGGAAAATAGAAATAATTTTGAGAAAGTTATATTTAAGTCATAAGTTGAAAACCGAATTAAGTTTACAAATTAAATGATGGATGTTCTATGAGAAAAACCATGAGATTTCATTGATGAAAATAAGTTAAATAATCGTTATTAAATTAAGCATCAATGGTTAGGTCTTGACTTCGGGAATTCAATTTAATAAGCATAATTGTTTCATAAAAGGTGTATTAATAGCATTTAAAGTATAGATATCGATGTAATTATCTATATGTATGTAATAACCATTGATAACTTGAGGTAGAAACCTACCTGATGTGAGGATTATTTGGGAGAATGCTTACCCTCGTTGAGTGTAAATGAACCTTTATATGTTTTATTGTCTTTAAAATGTTTTATTTAAGTTAACTATTTTATAAACTACTTATTGTATTTTATGTTATTGTTATTAATTATTATACAATATCCTGTGATTTTTTGTATATATATATAAGGCTAGGAGGCCAAATGTGATTTCGATAGTGTTGAGATTGTATTACAACATTTACATCTTATGTTAAATGATTATTTTATAAATAATTATTTATTTGTATTTTATGATGATTGTTTATCAATGATATGGTCGGTAGATCAATATTGGTATGATTATTATAGCTATAGAAAAGTTGCGTAAGGACGAACCTACGTAGATGACACCTAAGTAAGTAGTGTACAGATGAAACATGTATAAGGGAGGTTACTGATATCTTTATGATACGGAATAGCTTACTTGTGAGAGGTAAAGTCAAGGATAATCACGAGTATCATTATATGACTACTAGAGACCAACATTAATGAGATGGGAAGTGTTTTAATAAAATATATCTATATGCTATTATTTTTTAAACAAATGGTGTTTTGATTAAATGATCATTTGATTTTTTTAATGATATTATGATTTTTATAAATAAATGATGTTTTGGTTAAAATAATCGTTTGGATTTTATATAAAAAATTCACTGACCATCTTGTGATTACTCAGGGTCGCTAAAGTAATTATCGAAAAAAGTGATCAGTCTAATGAGTAATTTTATCACTCATTCTTTGGCTAAAATTTTATTTAGTTTCAAGTATTTTTATTAGTATTTTTATGTTTTTCTTGCTTGTTTATAGGTAAGCAATAAATATTGATAAATCTTCAAGAAATGGATCATTTTTACTAAGATTTTATCCTCCAGAGTCAAGAACGAAAATAAAAAAAAGTCAATTAATATAAGCACCATTCAGTAAAACAACTATATCTTGAGTTATAGTTATCAGATTAAAGTGATTCAAGTTGCATCGGAAAACTTAATTCCTGAACTATAATTTGAGAAAGGTCTTAAGAAGTGAATCTCACTACAGTAAAAAAAATTTCTTCCTATTACAATGGAAGTCAGAGAACCTTGCTGCAACAAAAAAAGTTTTTACCCGCTGCAATACCGAATAGTAGAAAAGTATTCTTATATGCCCAAAGTGCTTACTATATAACAAAACTCTTCTTAGTTTTTAAAAGAGGATGATAGCTATGCAAAAATGAGAGAAACTTTAAAATTTTCATGGAAATAGAGTAGAGAAATGATAGATCGAGTAGATTGAAAGAGGAATCGTGATAAGCTTTTTCTTCTTTATTGCTTTTTTCATTTGTAAACCATGGAAATAATGATTTGTAATGTGCTTATTTTAGTTTTTATGCTGTATAATCTAGATGATTTATTTAATTATGTTAGTGGGTGATTTTATTATCTAGTTTATTTCTTTAATTTTTCATTGGTTTATTTATGCTATTCTTTGCTTAATGCCTCTAATTTCTTAATTACAAATTAGTTGTTTATAAACTTCGAATGATACACTTGAAAGAGGTTATCTTGGATTAAAAAATGATTAGTATAACTTAGATCATTAATGTGTCGGTAGACCTTTAATACCTATGAAGACTAATTAAGAAAGTAATGAGTAAATTGAACTTCTAATTCTCAATTTTAGGTAGCGATTAAGAGTTTCTTAAGTGATAGGTAGGAAACATGATTTAAAAATTCGATAAGCTATCAAAATTGATATTTAGAGTTTTAATCAACTTAACTTTGGAAGAGGCGGTCAATTGCATTAGGACTCTTGTCTTATAAATCAGGAAAAAACTAGTTAATAAACTGAAAATTTTGATTACTTTTTATTAATTAACCCTTTTATAAGTTTAATCATTGCTTAATGCTTCAAGTCTATTGGCCACAGATTAGATGATTTTAAATTTAAGATAAGTTACTCGAGAGAGGTTATCTTAAATTAGAACCTGGATAATATAGTTTACGGCATTAATGAGTCAGAAGGCTGTTAAACCCATTGAAGATATTAAAAAGAATCAAGAATGTTAAGAATTTCTAATATTCAATTTTGCATAGGAATACGAAAATTAGATGTTAGAGATAGATTTGATTTAAGCTCAAGAAGGGTAGTCAAATGCATTATATTCTTGTCTTATAAACTCAAAAATAAGTGGATAGCAAATAAGCATAAAAAATATAAGTTAAAGTTAAACTCGACAACATACACTTAGGTTATTTTTATTATGCTTTTAAACACATGTCAAGTTTTTGACATTGTTACTAGGGAATTAACTTTAAGTTTTGTTAATATGATTACCGAGTTGATACTAATCTTAATTTAAAATTTTCACTTTTCTTTTTGTTTTTATTGATTTCGTATTTGCTTTGCAGGCGTAGAAGATGTCTTTAGCAGAAATGGCTAAGAAGACTCCATTTGTCCATACTCTTTGTATCCTAAAAACACCCAACCCACTTTCATTTTCTCTCTAAAAATTAACCATCAATCTTTCTTAGAAATTAATTATTCATATAAATTTTTTTCAAATCTTCAACAACTAAACAAATCCTTTGCTTACAAAAAAGAAACCTATTTTTTTTAATTTTCTTTCTTAAATCTCTCTTATTATGGTTAAGTAGTTGCTTTAACTGACGTGATTACTGGGTGGAGAATTTTAGAGTGAAAATTTTATTTGAATTTGAGAATTGTTGTGTTGTTGTTGTAATTTGATTTGTGATTTAAAGATTAGTTGTGTTGAAAAGAATTATTGTTGTGTTAGTTTTTGTATTTTGAATTGGCAACTAATTTCTACGTTGAGGGAGCATCCAAGATTCTGCTCGAAATAACATAAACCCCGATAAAATCTGCTAGCTATTCAAGTTCAACTGGTAGGTAGTTATCTTAAACGACTTAAAAATTTTACTAAAATAGTTTTGGAGTGACAGTCTAACTCCCAAATGAAAAAGCTCTTCATTGAAGGCAATTTTGTCCTTAGAAGGGTAATTAGGTACCTTGTTGACCTTGGGTTAAGATACACAATTTTAAGAATGTTATAATATGAGGTATAAGCCTTTAAGTTTGACTCCATTATTGTAGAGATCAACCAATTATGTTTATAGGGAGTACACTTTTCAAAGATAGCAAGAAGAGCCATGACTATAGTGAACTCCTCGCCTGAGTTATTTTCCCTAAAAGGAGCCTCGAGGCCATTTGAACTAGAAATAGAAGATATTTTTGTCCAAGAAAATTAAAGAAAATAAGGTCAATATAGACTGCTCAAGTTCATCAATAACTTAAGGTACAAATTAAAAACTCTAATTTCTTCGTTCAAAGCCACAATAAGCTAGAATTTAGACAAAAATCAACAATCTAGCAAACTTGTATATTACAACAAGCACGTTCATCTATAAGAATTTGTGTCATAAATTACTATTTCTATTACCATCATGGATATTTGATCATAGAAGATAATAATATCATCTAAAGTCTTAAATATTCACGCTCAAAGTGTGTGTGTGTGTGTGTATATGTATAAGAAATTATAAAGCACAAGCAAGTCAGAAATCATGCAAGAAAAGGAGAATGAAAACTCATTGGGAGTTGTTGAGTATAGAGGAGTTAAGGCTTTAGAGTGTTTTTGGAAGTCATAGAGTACTAAAAAGTTCAGAGAAATGGTTGTTCATAAATAAAGGAAAGATAAAAAAGAAATGAAGAAGAAGGAGGAGGAGGAGGAGGAGGACATTTATAATGTCAGATGAAAGGGTCCATGTCACATCATCAAACCCTAATCATTCACATATCCAACAGACAGGGTTATGTTATATCAGCAAAGAAAAACCTTGAAACTCTAAGAGGTTGTCATTTAAAATAAATGAAAGGTTGGCCCATTTCAATGATGGGCTAGCTAACTTAACTATACCCAAGAAGAATAATGTTTTTTATATTGCAAGCTAACACAACAATGACACATAAGTTAGTAAATTTGAAAAAAGGAGATTAGTTCAATAATAAATTGATGGGCCCGAGAACATCGTAGAGAATGTTAATATTTCTTGCTTAAGGATTAATATGGAAGTGACCCATGGAAGGGAGATAAAGAAAATTAATCAACAATGATAATATTGACAATAGGACCTTTAAGGAACAGCTATCGCATTAGTGTCGGATGGGCACTAAACTTTAGTTTTTACTAAAATTATATTTTACTTAAAAATTATGGGGTTTAATATTGGGAGGATTTCTGGATCACACAGACCTAAGGCCTAGTAAAAGCCTAATTTCTGTATAACCGTCCAAATCTATTAAGACATGCTCAGGAGGAACTTCTTAGGTGAGTTACACACTGTAATAGAGGTTAGGATAGACAACTGAGGTCAAGACTTTTTATACCGATTGGAGGGCAAAGATATGAGACTCTAAAATTTCGAGGTTTCTTATTTGATTATAGAATATGAGAACTACAATGTCTATCATTGTCAACTCTCACATGGAAAACTGAGGCCCTTAAGGATCTTAGGGTGTTGGAATTATAGTGTTGCTGCTACTCAACCAAAAGACTTTGACTAAAAGTTGTTTGTGAGCTCAGCTCTAGGTGAGCTTTAAAAACCAAATCATGATAATTATATTAACCTGTTTGACAATTCAAACGGGATATTTAAAACTAGCTAATCCCTCAATTTATGAAGAGAAATGGTAGATTTGTGATACATGCAGGACATTTATAGACGCAAGCAATAAAAGATGAAAATTCCAGATAAACGGTAGCTAGCTTCTAGTTATCGAATTGCTGTCATTTTTTCAAATACAATTTTTTATAGTTTTCTCTCCATATCTTCAAGTAAAACCCTAGCTTAAATATTGAAGAATTTTTGCTAGAAAACCAGTTTTTTCTTTTGATCATTTTATTTATTTTTAGGTAGAATCTAGTTTCGATAAAACATTGAAGATAATGGTGGTGTAAAAAATTTAAGGAGGAACAATTTCCTGCATCAACAAAAAATAAACTATTAATAGAAAATATTTAAATTAAAATAAAAATTATAAATAAATTAAGTATTGACAAATAATATAAGAAGAGAGAGATATTAGAAAATTTAAATTTAAATGTCAAAATTTAATATAATAAAAGTATTTTAAAATTTTTAATTTTATTCGGTCTTAAGTTTAAATTGAATTTAATTTAATCAAAAATATGTTTGTTATTGAGATAATGTAGTCATGTAACTATTTTTGACTTTATTATATAATTACTGCAAAAATTATGTTAGTTAAATAGAAGTGGAATTAATTAAAATTTGGTGTTATCAAATATATTTTATAACTTTAATTTAAAAAACAAGTGAAAGTGAATTATTTTAAATGTATTGTAAATTTAAACAATTTAATTAAATTTTCATATTTAAATTAACAAAATAAACAATTTTCAAACATTTGAAATATTGTAGAAATAACTGTAAGTTAGGCTATAGTGGTGCACAAAGATATAATTATTACATTCTTCCAAATTTTTTTATTTTTAATTCCTTTTCAATTGTAATTACCAACTTAAGCATGTATAATCCGTAATTAAGGATGACAACTTGGTAGATGTATTTATCGGGTTAGAACTGGTGGTTTGAGGTTGGGTTGGGCAGTGTGAAACCCGTCCCTTAATATTATGAGCATAATAGTAAATCTCTCAAGAGTTTTCGTACATATTATCGTGTTTAGATTATGCGCGAGAGGGTATAAAACTTGAAAAATGTGTTTTGAGTAAGATTATGGTGTGGGATATGAAGTTATGAGAAAGAGTTAGATTTTTGATCTTAAAATCGTCTTCAATTAAAAAAAAGTTATCTTTTTTGTAAAGCTCAGAGAGATCTTTCCGTTGATATATTATGGATTCCATGATGATATCTGAGCCAAAAGTTAAAACCATTTGAAGTAACAGTCCTCAGAAAAAGGACTAGAGGTAAAGGTATCGATACGTTACTGGGTGAGGCCAAAGGTATTGATTCCTTTGATGAAGGATATTAACACCTTTCAGTGTAGAGAGCTAAACCCAGGGTATCAATACCTTGAGAGCACTTTACGCTATATGTATCGATATCTTGGCAAGGGTATCGACACCTTTATTGACGAAGATGAAGTCTGTTTGCGACGAAACGTATCGATACGTTGCAGGCATGGTGAACAATGAAAAGCCAAAAGTATCAATACATTTTTGAAAGGTATCGACACCTTTAGGCATATCACAGCCTATTTACGCCGAGCAGGGGATCGTCTTCCCCATTTTTCATTTTCACTTTCTCTCTCTCTATTTTCGATAGAAATTGTTTCTCTCAACTATATAAAATTGATATTAGCCATTTCTCTATCAAACTCAGTCATTTTGGTTCTTATGAATTCAGAACCAACACTAGAACACGGAAACATCCTTTGATCGAAGTTTTACTTGTCGGATCGTGAGGAATCGCGAAGGAATGGTTACAGTGAACAGTAATCGAAAAGAGAGATTCAAACCAAAAAGGGACTTTAAGCTCACCTACAGGTTTAGGTAAGCTTGTTCTTCAATCTATCTCTCCAATTTAGCTATTATTTCACGTAGATCTAGAAATATATAGCTAGGGTCACTGTTCACAAAACCCTAAAAATTAGAGTTTTTTTAATTTATTATCTATATCGATAAATTAGAAGACTTTGATTACTAGTGGTGTTGAAATTGATGAGAAACATTCATAGGTGAAGCAAAATCAATGAGAGTAGTATGTTGAGAGAGAGAGGGTAGAGAGAGAGAGAGAAGTGGGAAAATAACATGAGTATGCATTGCATCATACACGCACATTATGACAGATTGTTGAATCCGTATTTGTATATATATCCAAGTGTGGCAGTCGAGACAGGAGGATCTTCATCGCGAGAAGGATACCTAGAGAGTGGTTTCCCACCTCAGTACTGTGAGTGAACACATTCCTTTCCCTTTGTCTCGTTTATTATTACTTATGAATAAA
>JAVXUL010000021.1:9757224-9769434 GCA_035590515.1 Trichilia minutiflora | reverse complement strand
CATAGAAAACTAGATTGGCGGCAATGTATAAAGCGGACTGATTATCACAGTGTAATAGCATGGGCTGTGGTTGAGAAACTGTAAGATCAGCAAGTAACAGATCAGTAACCATATTAGTTCACTTGTAACAGGTTCCATAGAGCGATATTTTGATTTAGCAGAATAATTAAAAAGAGTGTGTTGCTTTTTGGACTTCCAAAAAATAGGAGTAGTACCAAGAAAAACCAAATATCCCATAACGGAGCGATGTATTGTGGGACAAAATGGCTATAGAGTTTATGACTTACAGTCATATAAAATTTTTACATCACGGAATGTCATTTTCTATGAAAATCAATTTCCTTTTCATTTGAATAAACGTTTAGAAGAGTCTAATGTTGTTGTTCCCTTACCTATTCATGATTGTTTGGAATCACCATCAAATTCTCATACTCAGTCCCTTCATTCTAATCATGATGACAATATTGCCACAACGACATCTTCTCCTCATCTAGATAATACAGAAAATCAAGCTCCTACCTCCACCACTTCAAGTCCTGTGCAAACAAATCTCTTTAATGTAACTCGACCTATGTAGACTCATCAACCTCTAGCTCATTTACAAGCTTATGTCTATCAGCTTCCTGGGGTAAATAAGCCTTCACCACCTACTTCCAATGTAGTTTCTCCAGGTGCTCCCTATGATATTACTTGTCATTTATCATACTCTCATTTTGTTCCATCTTATCAAGCATTTCTTTCTAAAATTTCTATAGCTAGTGAGCCTCAATCTTTTTCTCAAGCTGTCAAAGATCCAAAATGGTGTGAAGCTATGAAATAGGAAATTTCAGCACTAGAGAAAAACCATACATAGAGTTTGGTACCCTTACCTCATGGTAAGAAACCAACTGGTTCTCGTTGGGTGTATAAAATCAAATATAAAGCTGATAGTTCTATTGAGTGTTATAAAGCATGTTTAGTAGCCCAAGGCTATACTTAGATAGAAGGCTTAGATTACAATGAGACATTTGCTCCTGTAGCCAAATTAACAATTGTTCAGTGTCTTTTGGCTATTGCAGCAGGTAAAAATTAGGAATTACATCAGTTAGATGTTAATAATGCTTTCCTTCATGGTGATTTACACGAAGAAGTTTATATGTCTCCCCCTCCAGGATATCTTTTAGCAGGAGATACTCATGTTTGTCATCTCTATAAATCCTTGTATGGCTTAAAACAAGCCCCACACCGGTGGTTTAAAAAATTCTCTTCATCATTGCGAGACTTTGGTTTTATTCGGTCTAGACATGATCATTCACTATTTAACATGACTCGAGGTAGCTTCTTTATTGCTCTGATACTATGAAGAAAAACAAAACAAAAAAGAGAAGGAACAATTATATTGAATTTCTTAATAATTTACATTATAAAGGAAGAGTATTTATACTCAAAGATACCTAGAGAAAAGAAAGGTGACTATACAAATCTTAGCCTTAAATCAAGAACGTAATTGTAGCCTACTATATCTACAACTATTTATAGAAGATAACAACTATAAGATACAAAATATATATAGTAACTTCAATAGGGTCCTTACATCTACATTCTATGACTGTTATCTATGAAACCATAAAACATTAGAACGAATAATGAATAAGGTATCTATCTATAGTTAGAATTTATAAATGGGTGGTTGTGGATTGATAAAATATGATCGATCTAGTGTCCAAATGAAGTGAAGCAGAAAGTAAATGAAAGAGAGTGGACAAAGCAAGCATCTGGCCATGATAATTGACTTGCCAAGAAAACAAAAATAGCTGTTGCAAGTGTTGTTTGTTGCTTTGCTTCATTTTGTTGTGAATCATTTCTCTGAGTCGTTAATCGTTTGCTTTGCTTGTTGACAATGAAATCCATGTGCATGTGCTTCTTTTCCTTCCCTTCCCTTGCCTGCCTTTGTAGGAAAGTTAAGTATAAATTCTCACCATGCATGCAGCAACAACACCCAGCAAGTAAAGGGAATGAAAGTATTTAAACTATTAAAAGTACAACTTGTTCAGTCATTTTCATGACCTCTTAAAACTCGCTCTACATAACTCACCAATCCCATTAATTTATTACTTGGAAAAATTAATAAATAATAAAATATATATATGTAGAAATGATTTGCTAGGTTGTATCAATGAGCTTCATGGTTTTAAACGTTATTGATGCTGATGAACAATATTAATTAGCTAGAATGGGTTGATTATAATTTTTAGTTATAAGAATTTTTTATTAATTTATTCTAATTTAGTTAAGAATAATATATGAAATATTATATATATATATATATAAATTATTATATATAAGTTGATGTTAATGTTGATAGTATTGATTGAATGAAAAATTAAATAAAAGTAATGATAATAAGATATAAATCATGTGACAATCATGCAATAATAATATATTGATTTGTATCCTATAATTTATATAAAAAATTATACTTATAGCGTTATGATAGTGTTAATTGATTATTATATGATGTCACCAAATTATTATAGAGTTTTGGTTTAATTTAAAAATAAATAAACCAATAAATATAAGAATTTTCAACAAATTTCAGATCATGAATCTTTTTTTTTTACATATAAATGGATGATAGTCAAAATAAATAACGTTTTAAATTTCAAATTAAGCAATTTTGTTTATTAAAAAATTGAACAATTCTTTTTTATTTTTGAACAATTCTCCATTATAGAATTATTGATTTTTTGGATTTACTAATATTGAAAAGATAGAATGATCACTTCATTGTATTAAATTAAATATACATTGGTTTTGGAAATTAGTTCATCTTTCGCGTTTCATCTTATATTTTCTCATATCTTCTAAATTAATATTGTCCATTTTAATTTGTTTCAGTGGTTGGATTCTCATTTTCCAATTTGATTAAGGAACTAAGCAGATGAAGATGGATGAGACATCCCACCGATCCATTAATTAAATGTATAAATGTCATGTTATAATGCAACTGAATGTACGAGAAATATATTTTTTCCCTCAACTGTAGGTACGTGTTTCCCCATTGATTGCCGTTTTGGTATTGTCATTGACTAGAGTTTATCACCATATTGGATATGCTTGCTTACAAAAAATTAAAACCCAATTGACAAAAAATGAAATAAGAATTTGAGAATTATAAATAAAAAATTTTAAATAAAAAAATATTAGGGATTATAATTAAAAAAAAGAAGAAAAGTTTGCAAAAAAATATAAATAATAGGTACCCATTAGAACGTCACGTGCCTCCTATCAAGTCAAGCCCTACGGAAATTCGGTATACCCATTTGCAGACAACCAAAGCTTTCCCTTGTCTAATAACCAAAATTAAATTATTCTATTTGGTCGGTAGCATGTCTATCATCTCAGCCAACAGAAACCCAAAAACCAATTTCTGGAAAAAAACAAATTTAATAATTTAATAATCGTCATTAGAAAAAAAAAATCCCATTGGCTTGTAGTCATTAGTCAATACAACGACCGCCCGCCCGACTTACAAGTAGGTTGCACCGTCTCAATGCTTCGACGTATGCACACAATCTTATCCCTCCGACAGTCACACGTGGAATCTTCGGTATTCAACGGCTCAGCAGAGTGACACGTTTGAAAGACAACACTTATCCTTTTGCACGTGTAGGAGTGTCGGTGCCTAAGACTTGCAGCCAAGGGAAGTCAGGTCATGAATTGACTGTGAGTGAGAAATAAAATAAAAATAAAAATAAAAAGTAAATTTAAAGGAAATAAATAAATAAAGTATAAAAAGAATGAGGAACCTAGATTTTGAGTACGATCTTTAATGGAATCGATGAAGGCCACGTGTCATTTACTGTACTATGACCTAATCTATGCTCTTCTAGATTTCACTTGGTTTTCCCCGAGATTTTTACGTGATGCTTGTTTTGGATATTTTATTTGATTTTGCTAAACTACTGTAAGTTAACAGGTTTCAATATTCGAAAGTTAATTATTATATTAAAATTTAAAAATTATTATAAATAATAAATATAAAAAGTTTAATAATTAATTTAAAAACATTTATTAGTAAAATTTTATTTTTATATTAATAATTATTTTTTTCAATTATCCAACGCACGATTTTATGTTTCTTACCAGATTTTTATTATATTTACCAAGATTTTTCTATTAACTTTTTAAAAGAAATTTAAGATTGTTTTTAAAATAACACAATTCTAGAAAATTAAAACATTTTGAGATATGCTGTAAAAAATAATAAAATTTAATAAAATATTTTGTAAGCATAAGATTAAATTACTGTATTTTGCTTTAAAATAAATTTTAAAAAATAAAAATAATATATATTTATTATTATTTTTTAAGAACGTAATTTGAATAAAAAAAGAATTTACTGTCTAAAATCTCTTTTAAAATGAATCTTAATTTTGTAAAATTATATTAAAATAAAATTAATAAAGTATTAAACTTCCGAAATATGAGCTGTCGTGAAAGAGCGGTGTGTGGCTGGTAGGACAATGAAACGTCACCGGATTTAGACATTCATTCAGAAGGTTCCGGTGAGCCAAAAGTTTTAACTAATCTTTTCTTATAAACACTACGTGACATAAACGCCACCGCTTTCGCCACTACGTGTTAACGCTCAACAGACTTTCCTTTATGAGAAACAACCCTTCACCATGCATCTTGACAATGATTACATCACCTAAAATTACGAAATAGCCATTGTGTTGCATACCTGTAACCAAACAATAAGTTTTCAAGTAATTGTTAGCTTAAAACGTTACGTAGTTGATTAGTTCCTTGTGTTTGGTGAAAGGTTGGGGTTTCCTCTATCTTTCTTCTTCTTCTTCTTTTCTGTTTTTTTACCTTTGAACATAAGCATTGGCGGCTTTTCGAGCTTCCTTTTCTTTCCTTAGTATGTATTACTAATTTAATTTTATAATAATAATAATAATAATGTAATTTGCATATAAATATAATTTTATTTATAAAAATCATACATATGTATAGTAACTATAGTTCTCAGCTCACAACAGCGGACTCTGTTAGCTGTCCACTCGTTTTACATTCTTTTTCATTCCCTTCTCCTTTTCTCTTCTTCCACGAGACTTCCAGAGGAGAGAGAGGAGAAAATTTTCCACTTTGAAATTCCATTTTATTTGATTCCGATTTCCCATTGATTTTTCCGGCACTTTCTCTGGAAAAATTAGCTGTTACAAGATTGCTTGGTTGGAATTTCTTGAAAAATTTTGAAGCTTTAATACGTTGACCACATTCATTGAAGAGATCTGAGGCGTTTCTTTTAACATTGCAGCTTAAGCAAGTTCAGTGGGGGCGATCTCTGTCTGGGTTTTTCTGGATAACACGACTGAAATTTTTTTTTTTTAGATTTTTTCTTTTGGAAGACGCCATTTGATTCCGCGAGGACAGAAAAAAGCTGGTTTTATCTTTCAGACAGGTTGTGGTGGTTATTTTATTTTTCAGACAGGTTATTGTTGTTGTTGTTGTCCTCTACGCATGGCTAATGAAGTTGACTGGGGTCGTCTAACAAGCTCTGTCTGAACTGGGTCTCTATGACTTCTGTCGCAGATCGCCTGGAATCACTGTTACTAAAGATCTGAAGAGTCTTTGTTTCAAGTCAGATACATTTCTGTAACAGAAAACGTATAAAAAGTAGAGTTTAAAAAGATGATGAGAATGAAGACTAAAACAACAGGGCCTTCACCGATGACGAATGGAAGCTCAGCCGAGCCTTTGGCTCATGATTGGGAGCTCAGACCAGGAGGTATGCTGGTACAGAAGCGAAATCCAGATTCTGATCGTACACCTGCCCCGCCACCGACAATTAGAGTTCGGGTCAAACATGGGTCTATTTACCACGAAATTAATATCAGTTCTCAGGCTACATTTGGTAAATTGATAATTTATTTGCTTATTATCTTACATTTTGAAACGAATGAAATTTTAGTTTTCATGTTCATGGTTTCTGGTTATCTTCGATTGCAGGGGAGTTGAAAAAAATGTTGTCAGGGCCAACAGGATTGCATCATCAGGATCAAAAGCTGATATATAAAGATAAAGAGAGGGATTCCAAGGCCTTTCTCGACATGGTGGGAGTGAAGGACCGATCAAAAATTGTTCTTGTTGAGGACCCAATTAGTCAAGAGAAACGTTTATTGGAGATGAGAAAGAATGCGAAGATGGAGAAGGCATCAAAATCTATCTCGGAAATTAGCTTGGAAGTCGATAGACTTGCCGGCCAGGTGAATATTCTTAACCAAATTTTGGGCCTTCAAAGTTTGTAAATGAACAGTTTTTCATTTTAGTTTCTGGTATATTGATGTTTGATTGAAATTGGGTAGGTGTCGGCTCTTGAATCAATAATAAATAAAGGTGTGAAAGTAGCTGAAAAACAGGTTCTTAATTTGATTGAGTTGTTGATGAATCAATTGCTTAAATTGGATGGTATTATGGCTGATGGAGATGTAAAGTTGCAGAGAAAAATGCAGGTAATTTTGGGTTTAGTTTACAAATTGCTTCCCCTCATTTGAATTGCATCCTAGAATTGTGTGTAAACTGTTAAGAGTCTTATTAGTTTCTTAATAATTTTCATGAAGGTGAGAAGGGTACAAAAGTATGTTGAAACTCTGGATATGTTAAAGATTAAAAACTCAATGCCAAGCAGCAATGGAGTTCAAACACCATTGCAGAATCAACAAAGGCATTCAAATGGGCAAAGATTAGCACCAATTCAAGAGCAGCCAACAAGGGAATCCCATGGGCACAGATTAACTCCAATTCAAGAGCAACAAGCCAGGCATTCTTTTGAAAATTTGACAGTACATCAGCAACACCAGCAGCAGCAATCAAAGCATTCGAATTCAGGATCGTCAGTTATTGTTACAACGAAATGGGAGATATTTGATTCAAGCCCGGCATTGATGCCGGTCCCAATAACTTCAACATCAACATCCACTCCTGCCGCCAATAAATCAGCCTCACAACCTAAGTTCCCTTGGGAATTCTTTGATTAAGTCTAATGCCACGTATTTGTTTTCTTGTGTGTGGATGTCCTTTAAGCTTGTCTCTCAATTTGGGTTTGTTCATCTTTTCTTCATTCTTTTCTGTATTTAGATTCTGTTAGCACCCCCTTAATCTGCCATTCTGTCATCAGAAATAAATGGGGTTACTACAAATAGCCATTTCTCTGGAGTAACATTATCTGTTCATTTTTCCTTTTCAATTTGTTGGATGGCTATTCATTTGTATGGTTCTTGTCCTGCAAAACAAGACATTCATTTGTAGATTTGTTACACTCGAGATGTTAGCTTTTAGACGAAGGAGATGTGTATCCTGAATTGAAATTACAGTAATCCCAATTGAAAATTGTTGCAGCATTTCTCTTTCTTTCCTTCTCTCTCTCTGTCTCTGGTTCAATCATGGTTTTGGGTTGTTCTCTAATCTTATGTGAGACAGAAGCGGTTAATGAATTGTTATTAATATTCTATACCTAGCTTCTTGTGGGGGCCTACATACTGACAAAAGGTGGTGTTAAATTTAGAAGATATTGGTAAATCGGTGGTGTTAAATTTAGCAGATTTTGGTAATCAAGTAAGTAACTTAGCCAACTGATGATCTAAAGACAAGTTTGAACCCCTTTATTATAGTGGAAAGGATGAAATGATAAATAGAAGGATTAGCTTTACTAGTTTAATGGAATTATCTTCTGGGATATGATTATTTTTTGTAACGGTTACGCGTAGACTTTTTCGATTTATAAAATTTTCACTTTTTTAACCTCCGTCCTCCACTCAAGGTTTGGAAGTTATAATGGGTATTTGCAGAAAAAAAAAAAATGACCAATGGAGAAGATGAAATGAAGAAGAAGATTATTAGTACTTGGTGATGTCAACTCTTTAACAATGGCAGTTAGGAATATGATAGTTCAACATTTCATCTTTACTTACCAAGTGCTTGATGAGTTAACATGATCAACTACTAGTAACCAAAGACAAGTACAGTGAAGTAATTAATTGGGTTTATCCATTAGAGACTTTGCACTTTTTCAGTACAAACAACATTTTGATCAATCATATTCTCCATAACAATTACAAGATTGATTATCCTATGGGAAAGAGTGTTGACAAAGTTAAAATTATTTGCAATTTACAAATCTTAAGTATAGAATTGTTCATACCATAAATACCAAATAAGGCCATCAATGTTATGAAAATATGCATCATTTCTATACAAATATGGATAGTGCAGATGATCAAATAGTAAAGAGTTGCTGTACTTGCACTCCAATCTCATTCTTCCAATTAAAGGACCAACATTATACATTGCAGCCTAACCGCTAAAATTCCCAAAGTCAAAAAAGAAGAAGAAGAAGATGATGATGATTTTTGAGAAGCCTATAGGCAATAGGCAATAGGCAATAAGGGATGACAGTACAAAATTCACAAAACATAAAATAATGCCAATTTGAGGAACGAAACTACCATAATTGCTTGCCCAAAAAAATGCATCCAGTTTACGTTAAACTATCCCACGCCGACACTTTGGGAAATATCATTGGATCAACGTGGAATTGGAAGCCCAAAAACAACACATTTTAATTTATTTTATTGAAAATCATGACCCAACTGGATGTTAGATATAACTTTTCTTTGCTGAATTATCTAAGCGAAATAAGACAAAGGGAAAGGAGAAGGAAAAGGAAAAAAATACTCATAATTGATAATTTTAAAAAAAATGGATAAACAACAACTAAAGGTGTATATGATGCTTTTGCTAGATTTGGCAGGCATCTGGAAAAGGAAATATTACTCATCAGAAGCTGAGATCATTTGTGAACTCAGAAACAAGCAAAGACAGAACAGAATCATTCTGAAAAAAAATGTGTTACAGCTACTATTATAAAACTTGACACTCCAGCTACCGTATATAGGTGAAGCTTCATGGAAGTAATTGAATTTAAGTTTAGAAACAGTTAAAACATAAATGTGATTTCTTCAAATATACTTCATATTTCAATATTATTGAAGCTATAACAACCAGCATCTTCTTATGACAATATTTGTCGCTGGTAAATAGGGAAAACAATTCATATACAAAATTTGGGAAATTGCAAATTTTTAATCAAGTTGGGGTCTTAATTATTCTTTTAGTAACAATTCCGCTTTCTATTATATATATATGTTGGTAATAAGTGATAAATGGTTATTGCCCGACGCTAAGCATAGCATCGCAAGCTCTTGTGCTTGTGCACGCAACGCATGCTAATGATAGCCACTTGTTGCCAGCACACATAGCTTGCCAGTATGCATCTGGCGCTAGGCCATGTGTACTGGGTGACAAATGAGTATTACCAACAAGCATCACGCACACATGGGCTGGCGATAACAAACTAGCATTAGGAGATAGCCATTTATCGCCAATGTCACCCAGATCCTTACTTTTTCTTCCCATGCTTTTTTTTTGTTGGATAATTTAATATCTAATGACGATTTAGTGAAATAAAGTTAATTTTTAAAATATGCAAGAGTTAATTGATTAGAGATAAAATTATAATTATTTTTGTCTAAAATAACTGAATTTAAATAAAAAATTAATTGGGGACCTTAACTTGATTAATGAATATAATTATCTCTATATCTTTTCATAGTTAATCGTTTTAATCCAATTTTTTTTGTCGGTCAAGTGTAATGAGAGAGAGATGATTCTAACTTTGTTTCTGGCTTGTTCAAATCTGTGCTGACAAATGAAGCATATAATTGAAGCAAATCTCGCATCTTATTCACCTTTGAGAACAAGAAATGGTCAGCAATTACAAAAAGCAGATGGTACCACTTCCACCTACTTTAGTGGGAAATTTAACGTGCCATTGAAGGTGAACTGAATCTGCTGCATCCATTAATGCAGCAGACAGCAGTGAAACTAAAACCAAAATGGACAATTCATTATCGGTCTGCTCAATAATTTAGCTTGTTACAACGACAGACATTTATTTATATGACGGATGGTTGGTTTTGAACAAGATTTCAGAATCAACAGTTATCAACTGATTTGATCCAAGGATGAAACTTATCAATGACACAATTCATTGTCAATGCAGATTCAAATAAGTTGCTTGAATTAGAAAATCATATGATATAACCACACATATTTAAGACAAAAGGATAGATGGTATGACCACAACTTAACTTTAAGAGTTAGGAAGCAAAACAAAATACTGATTAATTATTTTTAAATTTTAAATTCTGCAAAAAAAAAAAAAATTTAATTCTCAATGAATTTTGCTTTCTAAATATCTAAATTTCTATAATTCCACAAATAAACATAGAAGATTATATATTATATATAAAGTGCATAAATACTTTTTAAAATAATTCATTAAAATATTTAAGAGTATTAATGTTGTTTATAATATACTCTTTCAATGTTTTTGAGGATCAAATTTGGATTGTTACTATGACAGCAATGGATCTATAGCCCGTAAGCCATGGATAACCTTGAAGGGAAAGAGAGGAATGATGGTAAATGCATCCCTGGTTTTCTGAACACACCCTCCTCCATTCAAGAAAAGGTTCTGCTTTTTCTCGAAAGTTAGTGGGCCTTATCAAAATCAAAATATAAATGGAATGCTTCTAGCAAATACTCAAAGAGAATCAATCCATCCCCTGTGAAAACGCAAACTTGAGTTATCCATAATTTTGTGATTCATATAAATTGCTGTTTGCTGATATTTCCATGAGAGCGATGAGGTAAAAAGAAGAAAGAGAAAATATTCTAAAGATTTCTTTGATCGGATTCGGTACATTTATTTCTGTAAGACGATTGAATTCCTTGTATTGGGTGCTCACTTAACACAGAAAATGTATGAACCTTGATGCATCACCCTATCAATAAATACAACTTTTTCGGTGGTATTCATCTCCTGGGCTTATACTTACTAGTCTAGGCCCAATTACTATATGTTACTGGATCCCATGGATTGGATTGAATTGGAGTCCATACTAACTAATCGATTTTGAACCAAACTTTGTTAAATTCTTATCATCTATAAGGAAACAATAGTTTTATTAATTTAAATAGTAAATAAATCAATAAATCTATACGAAATGTATAATAATAAGGGAAATTTGATTAATTTTTTTTTTATTTTTTTAAAAATGTATTCTCATTGAGATTGAGAATAAGATAATCCTTTTGATTTCTTTTTTTTTTTAAACAAATCTTTTCAATTTATATTAATAAATAAATCATTTCTTAACGGTAATTTTAGGGCAAAGTTATGTTACACGAGGATGAGGATGTCAACCACTTTACAATCGAGGTGATTGGAAGCCTGAGTAAGTCCGCAATGGCCGACATTCCACTCATATTCTTTGATTGTGATATACACTGTTGGTTAAGTCATTGAAATGTTTAATATAATGAACTCTTTTAGATTAATAGATACTTGAATTCAAAAGAAAACACAAAGGAAAAGAAATTGATGAAAGTGGGTGGGTGTAGCCGGGTATGTAGACTTTGAGGAAGAGGTTCTTTGTTATTAATAGTGACAACGATGACGTATTACGGATTGTAAGATTTGAACCTGTAGACAAGTTTTCCTTGTCTGCGATGTTCATACAATGTTATACAGCCTTATAGGTAGACAAACCTCACTCTCTCAAATTGGCCTTTTACGAATAGAATCGGGGTTTATTATATTATTACAGAATTTATTATTTTAAACCTACAATCTCTTTCTCACCTATAGAAATCAAAGATATTAGTAAATATGGAATATTAATTGAACACAAATAAATAATATTCCATTGATACAGTGGGAGAATGCTTGGAGGAGTTGCATTGCATGCAACCATTTAACTTTTTTTTTTTTTTTTTGATTGATGCTGATTGTAAATCCAAATACTAGCTTGTTGTTTATTTATTGATTCCCGTTGGCGTTGATTTTATCTCTTGTTGTAGTAAATTACTCCTGTTTATTCTTGAGAAGAGATTGAATTTGACACGGATGGTGTCCCATGGCTGCTCCTAATTGCAAATTGTGTCTCAAAATTCCCCAACGACTGAGTCTGATACTTAGCCTTTGGAATAGCTAGTGGATGCACGAGGGAATGCATGTCTCCATTACGGGAAGCCAATACCTGAAGTGATAGATTCCAAATTCCACTCTAAGCAGGCGACCAAATCGATTCACAATTCCAT
>JAVXUL010000021.1:9739194-9749641 GCA_035590515.1 Trichilia minutiflora | reverse complement strand
AAAATATTTAAAATATTTTTATAAATTAATAAAATCGGTCAAAATCGATTAAAATTGATCAAAAACGGTCAAAAACGCTCAAATATTTTTACTGTTTTACTGTTTCCGATTTTAATTAAAATCGAAATCGTTTTCTTGTTAAAAACGTTGATTTTACTGTTTAAAATCGCGATTTTGATAACAATACTACAACAATTAGAAACTAGTTATATATGTTCTTTTATACTTGTTTATTTCATATAGAGTTTAAATAATATTAAATGCAACAAAATGACTCTTCACAAGACTTAATTAATACTATTTAAGAATTAAAAAAAATTATTATTTCTTTCCCACTTTCAATTATTTACATATTTATTATTAATGCCGGTGCAGACAAGGATCAGATGGCGTGGATAAACTTTCCGATAAAAAAAATAAAGGTCAAACATCTTGATGCCTGAGCGCCAGCGAGTTCCTACCAAAAAATTGGTCAGGATCTTCTCTCTTCATCATGTGGGTCTATTTTTTTTTTTTAAAACTTATTTGTTATATTTTGAGTCTATGCTCATGGTCAATAATTTAATTTTTTTTGTAAAATAAAAACTACGGTCAACTCCACAGAGCACTTATGTCCTTGTCGTTAGCGTCAATTATTGGCAAGTCTAGTGGTCTACTATTTATAATTAACGCACCATTTATTTAATTTTTAATTTTTTATTAATTGATTATAATTGGCATTTATTATACATCAACTTGAATAATTTTTATAATGGACCTTAAATAAGGTTTTGAATAATTTTTATAATGGACCTTAAATAAGGTTTTGAATATCATATTTTTTTCTTAATTAATAACTTTAAACTCTCTATATTTTTGTGAGACTCAGAATCTACTTCGGATCTCACAATTCATTTATGAATTAGTACGGAAAATTTTATATCTTAGTTGAGTCGAATTTAATTAAAACGCAAAAATTTTTACATATATTTGTGCATTCTAAGTTTTAAGTATTATTTTATCAATCTAATAACAATAACGATTGTTTGAACAGCTAAACATTGAGAGCTACAAAACATATTTTATTTATATAATTGGAGATTTTTTTAAAATAATTATCCTTTTTTAATTTTAATTTGTTTCTTTTAGAAAAAGGAAAATAAAATATTGATATAATTTATGTTTCTATGTTTTCGGATCAAATTCTCATTGATTAGGAAATAATGCCTTCGTTTTGAAATTTTATTTTACCCTAGTTATCGTTATTTTCTATATTATGGTGTCAATATGTCACGTCATAGGTCATTATTTAGGCAATTTTTGTAAAATTAAAATTAATATCCTACTATCAAGTCATAAAAATTTTTATTTCTACCTTTTCCATTTCTTTTTCCTAAAAGTTAAAGTAAGCAGCTTTAATTCCCCTGTATATAATTCCACAAGCACTAATATATCTTTAACTTTTTAAAATGCAAAAGGACACGCATATGTTATGCTAACTTATTAATTTATTTGATTATTATAATAAGTCAAATCAATTTTAGTAATGACACCTACACACAATTTAATTTAGCATTAAAAATTAATTAAAAAAAAATTATAAATTAGTACAATTGTTCAAGATATTTGCGTTCAAATAAAATAAATTTTACTCCTATTTTTAATTAGGAAAAAAAATCTCTAATATTAGCATAAAAATCGAATTCAAATAAAATTTTATTTAAAGGTGAGCTCAATCTTAAACACTCTTAGAAGAGGCGAGTCAAAAGAAAATTCAGATCATCAATAATATTTGATCAACTAGAGTTGACTGAAAATGTATGAGATATTGGGCCAAATCAACCTTAGTCAACTCATATTAATGCAAATTAAGGTATAAATGCATAAATTTCATAAGAATTTTGAATCGAATTGATTCTGTTATTCCAAGAAGAGACTTAAGTATGACTCCATTGCAAGTTTTAATTGACTTCCAAAAAGGATATATTCCATTGTGGTGACAAAATGCATCTGCATATATTCCTTTGGTTATAACTTGTATACAGGTATGCTTAGTTGGCTTTATGGCTCTCTATTTTTTATTTAAAACTTTAATTAAATAGTAATAAGAACGAAAGATTAAAGAGTTAATATTACTTAGTCTTAATATCATGAGTATGAGAAGAACACAGAAGAGAGATGGAGACCAGCCGACCAGGTCATTTGGGCAGCCGGCGGTATGCAACTGCGACACTTCATTTAGATTAGAGACTGAACAACCAACATAAGCCCTAAAATTATAAGATTAATAGTATATTAATAAGCGTGATCACAAAAAAACAAAAATTTCACTCTAATACTTTGAATATTATCTCCTTAATTATAATGTGGTTTGAGGTTTGGGTTTTATATTCATGACAAATTTTGGGTCATTTATATATTAATAAATATTTGTTTATTAATTAATTGGATCTCAAATTTTGAGTCGTGAATACAATATTCTTTTGTTTAGGCACTCGCTCTGAGTAGGGGAAATTAAAATAAAAACGTAATGAATGAATAAACGAACAATCGCGTTCTTAATTCTGCATTGTTGTTCTTTATCTTTGACTTCTATGTATAATCTAATTCTATTTTATTTGGGATTTCCTAGTACATTTTGAATCAGAAGAGAAAGATTATCTGCTTTATACCACATTGGGTCAACTTTCATTTGTTATATCGATGGCATAAATCAATGAATAATGATTTAGAATAATTACCTGAGAATTTAATTGGATTATTTATTAAATTCAATGATAAAGTTTTAGTGGTAGATTTTTTTATTTATATTTTAACTAGAAATCATTCAATACGTTTCATTTTTGAAATTACAGCGATTCAAAATAAAAATTGACTAGAAGAGTTACGTGGATTTTCATTATAGTTATTGCTCCAACCACACCGCATTATCGAGAGGGAAATTATTTTAAAGATGCTACACATTCAATGAAGAGTACGAAAATCTATGCTGAGATTTTTTTTCCTTAGGAATGTTGGAAATGATCTGCGTGTAACGAGACGCTTTCAATTTTCATCATATGTAAATATTTATTTGGTTCATAATTGAATTTCCTTGGTTGCTGCTAATTGAATTATTTGACCGTTATCATTTAAATAGTGTTGAAAAACTGTAGCCAGCTATTTTTCCAGCTCGAGCACAGGGGTTAATTGAGTGGAGTTGAAGTTTATACAGAGAAGTCTGATCCATGATTTGATTGTATTTGAAACTTAAGCTTCAATCATATGATTGCAAATGAGCTTTCTTTTTCCCCCAATCAAGAAAAAAAATACCGGGACATTTTTAGACTAAGGCAAAACTAAATCTTCAGTTTCAATTGCTTGTATATAATTCTTAAAAAGGATATGGGGTACAGAGAGAAATGGTTTTCAATTCCCATTAGCCTAAACAGACAAAAAGGAAATAACCTACATCTTTTATATATCTATACAGGGGAAAAAAAAACATTAGACCGAGCAATGATTATTAGATTTATCTAAATCATCTAATAAATCTAAAGAACCTTCCTTGATTTCAGCATTGAATGGCTTCTGTTGCTCAACATCTTTGCTGTCATCAACCACCCCATAAGCGGTCAGCTCTTTGGCTCTTTGTGCCTCAAATTCCCAATCAGTTCTAGCCAAAACCAGCAACATGGTCACAACACAAGAGCCTTGTGCGACCAAAAGACCGAGCCATAGCCCTTCAAAATCAAACCCGGCATAAAATGCTAACCATACTGCAACTGGAAATCCAACAAGGTAAAAACATCCTAAGTTGACGTTGGCTCCAATTTTCGGCCGAGCTGTTCCTCTTAGCACTCCGCAACCTGTTGTTTGTGGACAGTTTCCGATCTCACAAAGCCCAATGATTGGCAAAACAAGGGATGTTAGTGCGATAATCTCTTTATCTTTGGTAAACATGCTAGCCCATATCTTTCTTACAGTTACGGCGAAAACCAAGGCTGAAAAGCCAATCAAAAAGCCGCAAGAAAGGCCGACTACAGCTGCTAATTTTGCCCTTTTAGGCTGGTTTGCACCTAGTTCGTTACCAACCCTTGTTGATACACTGAAGCTTAGAGAGGATGGGAAGATGTAAATCAATGATGTGGTTTGTATCAAAATGCCCATGGAAGCAACGGTTGCTCTTGGATTTAATAATAAGCCACATAGTAAAATCATGATCTCGTACCACCACCACTCAAGGCAGACTGAAATGCAGCTTGGAATGGCCAAATTCAAGAGAGATTTCCATTCATTGAAGCACTCCATTGAAAAACCTCCCCAGGTTTTCTCATGAACTCTAGAGATAAGTATATAAAGGATTAAGGAACCCACAAGATTGAAGTTAGTCCAAACCCCACTAAGAGCGACACCTTTGATGCCTAAATTAAGATATGAAACGAGAAAGTAGTTTATGGGGATGTGTAAAAGAATTGATAGTGTAGCACAAAAAGTTAGAGGTAAGGTTATGGATTGAGTTCGAAGATAGATTCTTAAAGGATGTAAAAGTGCTTGAGCTAAGAGGTCAGGGAGAGAATAAAAAAGATATGATTGTGCTTCAGTGGCTATAGCTATATCTTGACCACAAAAAAGCAGAATCCTCTTCATGTTTAGCCATAGAAGAGATATGGGAATTGAAGTTGACATAAGAAGAATGATTGTTCTTTGCAAGGCGAGGCCTAGAAGTTTATGTTTTTTGGCACCGAAAGCTTGGCCACAAATAGGTTCCATTCCGACAGCAAGGCCAGAGAGAATAGAGTAGCCAGTGATGTTGGCAAAGCCAAGCGCAAGTGAACCACCAGATAAGGCAAGCTCGCCGAGGCGGCCAAGGAAAAGCATGGAGATCATTGAACGAGAGTAGAGTAATAGGCCTGTTAATATCATGGGGAGAGCTATTTTAGCTATGGAAATGGTTTCTATGATAGCAAGAGAAAGATGAGTCTTTGCTGTTGCTTTCTGGATCTGATGATGATCATGCTGCTGCAGCTTCTGGTTTGCTACTTTCTCTGATGCTGGGCTTTTGGCAATCAATGGGGTAAGCTTGTTAGGTTCAACAGAGTGAAGGTAATTAGGATGGTTTGAGTTGCATTTAGGAGAGAGAGGAGAAGAAGGAAACTGACACATTTTCTTCGTTATGAGTTGTGAAAATTTGATGCTTTAGAGAAACGAAATATGCCTCGAAAATTTTTGAGAAAGAGAGAGACGGAAGGAGAAAGCTTGGGGGGAGTTCTGAGAAAGAGGGTATTGAAGGGTTTTTATAGGGGTTTGGGACGGCCTGGGTTTGAATTTTAGCTTCAACCTACATACTTTTGACAAGACACTATTGTTTTTTGCACCGGCCATCATAAAATTCAATTTGTGAACTAAGGTGCGAAATGAACTGTTTATTACAATCTTTTACTTTTGCTGATTGATTTTCGATTTGCTTTGAATTTGGAAATAGATTTGGTGTGATGTTCGCTGTTGCATATAGAAATAAGAGTCAAAATGGTGTCCAAGAAGCGTTTTCGATTAGGGCCAAACAGCACAATCTAATGTCCTATAAAAACAACAAAGACAAAACTATTTTTGGACAATACATGAACGTAGTTGGAAAAAAACAAAGGCCCAATGACAATTACGACCCATCAAAGCTGTCTTCGGACTCGGAAATTCAGTTTGTATATAAATACAAATGAGTAGACAGACATTATTAGCTGTACAACTAAGCGGATTGCAACACTTGGACATACTTTTTGCCCTTTTTATCACACAACAATCTTATATAATGCGATTGATCCCTCCAAAGAAACAGTATTAGGTCTTAGCACCTTCTATTTTAGCGGCGGACAACCAGAAGAAGTTCTGTTCCAACTCAAATTTCTCAGTCAATTTTTGTAGTCTAACCATACATCCTCAACTCAATACAGTCCTAAAAACCAACTTGTTCAACTCTTACTTCTTAATTAGTATGTTTTTGAAATAATTTTCTTACAAACTACTCTTGAAAAAAAAAAAATACCAACTATTTTGTTAATTATTTTTATTTGCAACTCACACTTTATGTTGGTTTATGTTATACGAATTCAAGATGTGTCGTATATTTTTTTTTAATAAAGACGTTTCATATCTACATTTCTAATTGGTAGGATCTGTGAAGACGTGGGCAGCTCCTCAACTATCCACTTAAACTTATATTTGACCGTTTAATATTTTCTTTGAAACACGGTAAAATAGATACAAATAGGAACTTTATGTAGTATATATGGGCAAGGACAAAAATTAATGGTTCAGAGAGTGCATGCGGGTCCACTCAACGGAGGATGAAAGTTCTTAATAAGGGAAGTAGAGAGAGTCAGCAGCTTTTGTTGGGGAATTTTGATTCATTCAATTTCAAAGTCTTACTTTTACACTGAAAATGGACCTACAAATTTTGTATCAACGACAAATGGATAGCATTCATTGTTCCGCAAAAATTAGCTAAGTGGTTTGGTCTTTTTCGTTGCCTTGCACCCCCTTTATGACAAGGGCGCCCCACGGTTTTTGGGACCCTTTTGACCAATACAGTCAAAATTCTTTCATAATCATAATTAAAACGTGTAGAAAAATTATTAATTTGGGTCGAAAAAATTTACTTGGTTGAAAGCCCATTCATATTTCATAATAATTTGATTGACCATCAAATTTGAGTTCCCAGCTGAATTGAAGCAGATATATTAGAAGCAGATGGTAGTCCCACCATTTTTTGTTCTTATTAGGTCATGCTTGGATGTTTATTCTAATGGAAAAGCAGCTTTCGGTGGATTCTTTGGATGCATGGGAGGAAAATTGGAACACAATTCATCTTTGGTTGATAATATTTATGACTCAGAAAAGAAGGAAACCAAAACCATCTCAAAGTCGGGCAAAACAAAACTAGGGGAGACGATACGTCTGGGTCAATGCCCAAAGACTCAAAATACCTTAGTTCTTAATTTTCTTAAAATGAGTCATGAATTTGCATACTTTCAACACGTAATTTCTCCACCTAACAACAAACGAAAAAAAAAATTGTATTTTGAAACTTCAAATAGTTAAAGATATTATATTGCTAATCATCAAATAAGAATGATTAATTTTTACATATACTTTTAAAATTCAATTAATTAAAAGAACAATAGTTATAATCAAAATACATGTTTATAAATTTGTACCATTTTAAAGATATTTGCATGCGAAAGGATCCAAGCTAGTGTACTAAGATTAATAATAATAAAAATATATCAAGGTCATGATTATAATGAATCAAATTACCGACCGGATCCTAAGCATGCGGTGAGATTTTGATATCATTCTTGAAATTATCAGGAATTACACCGACAATATCAACCCGCTATAAAGTTCATATTTCAAAAGGGATGGGAACTTGGAGAAGGAGCAAAATATTGTCAAAATTCAACTAAATTTCACTAGATGATTATTTATATTATATGGAAAATGGTTAAACTTCTCTGTCTTTTTGAATTATTATTGAAGTACATCTACACCTAATTAAGGGATCAAGGAAAAACATAAAAAGCGGATTAGTAATCTTTTAGAGCAATACTTTGTGACTGTTGTCCCATTGAAGCCAATAGAATGGAATCACATCCATTCAAATGTTCGAGATAAAATCTTATCTCCTGCTTCGGTAACAAAGATGATAGCAACATTCATGACCCCGTCGATTAAAGAGAGTTCAAATGATCTCCTTTTTAAGGTCTAAAGAAATGGGATGTGTTTACATTAAGATTCTTCGTAATCTAATTATATTTATGTAAATTAATCAAATCATCCATTCAAATCAATTTGGTTATTTTAGATATGTTTGACTAACTTCAAAAGTTTGTTGACCAAATACTCAAACCATTTCTATTTGACACTTAATGGTTTCATTACTCAATAATTGTAAATTAAGAATATGTTTGAGATTTATTTATAGTTTTACTTAATTTTAAAAGCATATCAAATATTAGAGAGTATTGGGTAAAATTAATTTTTTAGTTGGCAGTTACCCTCTTACTTATACCTAATATTTAAAGATTCAATTAATCCATAATAATTTTTCATTAATCCAAGATAATTATATATTAAAACTTATAGCATTCAAATTCTAAACATGCTGTAAAAATCGCAACATCACAATTAGAAATATTCTTTTAATGACACTTTAATTAACACCTTAAATTCAATTTATGAATTTTGATGGCTAAGACTATAAGTAGATTCATTATTTTTTTTTTCAAAAACATCTCATTATTCAAACCAAGATAAAATTTTATCACTATCATAATCTTTTTCCCTTGCTCTCTTAACTTGTCTCAAAACCGGCAACTCTCACTATGTTGGTTTTGGCTTGTTATTCCATAGAGATTATTACAACCAAAAGCCCCTGATCCCTAAGCCTTCTTGTCACCGAAAGAAAATAAAAAGCAGCTAGCTGTAGCCCCACAAAGCTTTGCTAGTAGTTATTTATTAGTCTAAGCATGCTCTTGTTTAAGACGTTCTTAACGATAAACGTGATTTTCTTTTCAAATCTTATCCCTTTAGATAAAGCTATAGAAAAAGTCGATACAACAGACGATAAGCTTAATTAAAAATTTGCGTCATATCATAATCTTCTTTCTGATCAGCCTCTTTATTAGTTGCTTCACACAAATCTTTACAATATTCGATGGTCTAAAGATTTGAGGGGATCCATAATCTATGACGATGGATTAGACGATACAAGTCATCTTGTCGTCAAGATTTGACAACAATCTTAATAATGGGTTTAGTAGTGCACGCGATATTTGGATACAAATTATATTAGAAATACAAATGGCATGTGGTACATAGTTTACATAATTTATTTTTGATTCATTTGTATTAATTTTATATTTTTATTAATTAATATTATAATATCACATTAATTTGTACATTATAATACATACAAAAAATGTATATTTTTAGTACTACTCAATTGAAAATTATATATGCCAAATCATGAGATGTTATCGAGATAATCTGCCTAATTATTTTTTTATAGAACGTTGGGTAGCTGCTACTATGTTTCTTTTAACTAAGCACTTGCAATGGAAGCATCCTAAAAGTGCTTTTCGATTTTGTCATGTTCAGTAACCTAGTCTTAATAATCTTGCTTAGTTGTGTGAATTGTAATGGTCGTCTTCGTTAAAAGCCATTCTCATTCATTCACTCATTTGGTTGCTAGTACGAGGATATGGCTATCAAACGGGTCGGATCAAGTTTAATCGGTTCGGATTATTTTGGATCAAATATTTAAACGGATTGGATTGGACTAGCTCGTTTAATAAACGGATTGATATTCTCAATCTTAACCCAATTCATCGAACTATCAGGCTAAACGGGTTAGTCTGTTTATATTAAATAAATAAATTAATTAATTAATTAAATAAATAATTATAATTTTTAAAAAAATTAATAAAAAATTAAAATACTATAAATATATAACAACAAATGTTTTTAATTTAATTTTTTAAAATTAAAATATTATTATAAATATATAATAAATATTTAATTTAAAAAAATATTTTTAAATATTTAATTAATATAAACGGGTCGATTCGTTTAATCCGCGGGTTAAACGGGTTTGAACCTTTTTACCCGTAGATTAAACGAGTCGATCCGTTTAACCCGCGAACCAAAAATCATTAACCCTAATCCGTTTTGACAACTCTATCTGGCATGTTTCAGCTTTTCCAAAAACTCCCAACTTTGATTAATTAATCAATTCACTCATTCATTTATATAATTCATTCATTGTTTGGAAAGGGCATAGCTGCATATATTGTTAGTGATAGGGTACGGCATGACCTAGATAAAGAACTAGAAAATTTAGTAATGAAAAAGGTTAAAATTATTATGCAAGATCCTCTACATCCTCTTCATGACTGTTTTTCTTTTCTAAGATCTGGGAGACGTCTCTGCGCTATAAGAACCCACACAAGTCGTTTTCAGAATTCATTCATCCCATTTTCCGTTTCACTCTTCAACCGGTTAACATCAAAGCAATCTTAATATTTTTCTCACCACATTTTTTCTCAGGGGGTACGGTCTCCTTCTGGCTCTCTGTCATGTCATGTGTGGCCGGGGTGTGGGGTCCTGGTTGGTTTGTCATGTATAACAATCTTTTGTAGAACAATCCTCTGGTCAACCAGTAGATTATAAATGTGATTTTTCAGTATTTTCTAGTCATCTTGTCATCTGGCATATTGTCAATGTACTTTTTCAATTTTTAAACAGTTTTTAGTCCTCAAATCACACTTTGTATTTAAAGTTCTAGTCATCTTCATCTGAAGATGTACCAATACAGGAATACTTGATTTGCTTTTGGAATTAGTCATCAGCCATACATTTACATGCCTCTTGACAAAGAAATTTCCTTGCTCTGCAGTTATGAGAGGCACATTCACAGGATTTATTTCTTGCA
>JAVXUL010000021.1:9724472-9739094 GCA_035590515.1 Trichilia minutiflora | reverse complement strand
TTAAATTAAATGGTATAATATCTCAGCTCACACCTCCTTATACACCACAGCATAATGGTGTATCAGAAAGGAGGAATTGTACCTTACTTGATATGGTACGCTCCATGATGAGTTTCACAGACTTGCCTATATATCTTTGGGGATATACTCTATACACTGCGATGTACATCTTAAACAGGACTCCATCTAAAATAGTTTCTAAAACACCATATGAGAAATGGTATGGGAAATTATTTTAAAAATTATAAAAAGGCCAAAAGAATTTGGATATACTTTTAGAATTCCAAAGATATATGTTTGATAAATATATGATTGGTTATAAACCTTATGCTAAACAAAAATTTTATAAAAATTATTTTGTCCTTCTCTTAAGCAAGAAACCAAATCCACTTGTAATTATTAAAATACTTTTGGGCATATTAGCCATAAGTGTCCTATTAAAAAAATGAGTGTGGGA
This sequence comes from Trichilia minutiflora, assembly GCA_035590515.1. Classification (NCBI taxonomy): domain Eukaryota; kingdom Viridiplantae; phylum Streptophyta; class Magnoliopsida; order Sapindales; family Meliaceae; genus Trichilia; species Trichilia minutiflora. The sequence goes on along the minus strand of JAVXUL010000021.1, from coordinate 9,738,637 downwards.
TTAATATGGTGTGGGTTTCAAAAGGAATCAGAACTAACATTTAAAGACTTAAGAAAATTTAGGTACTAAAAATTTTGGGATAATTCTCTTTATAGGTTCCAAAGAGTGAGAAATGGTTCCTTGATAGCGATTGTTTGAGACTTATGTTATGGACAACACTAAGAAAAAATCATAAGCTTCGACAATGTTAGTAAAAAAAATTCCTTTTCTTGATTGAAAATATTATATTAGTTAGAAATTCTAAGCATTAGCTAATTATGTGATAAAGGCTATAAGGTGAATTTCGAATATGCTTGTTGCTTAATTCAAAGATTATTAAATGGCAAAACCATTTTTGATTGTGCCAACAATTTTGATTGATGCTTGTTTTGCTTTAATTCTTGACTTATATGCATCTTGATATTGAATTGCTTGAATATATGCCATATTAAACCTTGATTAACGATTTAGTATTTGTCAAAATTGGCTTTAAACTATAATATTATCTCTTTATGATAAGTATCTAACTCATTTTTAAGCTAAACATTAAGTATCAAGACTCAAATATTGATGGGAATATTCTTTAGCCTCAAAAATTCTCAAAATTCTTCAATTTTCCCATTTAATCGAATAAAGTAAATGTAAGAGACTCCCCTTACGAGGAATTCTCCCAAGTAGCCTGCTAGCCTCTCTGGGCCTGTCTACTTGGGTAAGGTATTGTTCTCCTTTGACTCTATTTGATCGTTCACTTGGGAGCTGTAGCCCCCTCTGCGAATTGAATCAAGGCACAAAGGCTTTTGTTCCCTCAAAAAGGGACGCCTCTTAACTATCTTAACCGCCTGATGTGGGATTCAGTTCATTCCTATCCCCTGCCATCCTAGAAGCCTGTCAGAAGCTACTCCTTACTCAGGCTGCCTCGCCTCGACGTTACTTTCTTCCCTTATTGGATCGGGGTATTACAGTAAACTTTTTAATCTCAGGATTTCTATTGCTCAGTTGAACGAATAGACTCAATCATTCTAATAAATCCTTAAGGGCTTTTTACATATTTCATTCAAACAATTCGATCAAATGAATTGAGCAATTCATTCAATCGAATAAGCAAAAATTTTTCACTTCTTTATAAAGAACCATTTAAACAAATCTCATTTCTTACCACCAAAAATATCAAAATTCGTTTTTCTTTTAATTTTCCTTATTGTTTTCACTCAAAGGTTGCTTGTCATCAAATTTTTTGAGTATCGACCAATCACTCTCATCATGAAATATTTCTAACTGTTCATTTTTTAAACTTTTTTAAATCAACAATTAGTTTCTTTGACATCATTCTTTCGCTCTGTGTTCATTAGACACATGAGTCTAGTTATATATTTTAATGATCTTGTACTCATTTCATATGTTTTGCATTTTCCTTGTATTTGATGATCTTACATTTTTCTTGTATTCGATCATGATGTATGGATTATTTCACTTTGATTGTGCGTTAGCATATATGGATGATGTATTTCCTCATGTTTATCCTTTGCCATTTATATTTTATTCTTTCTTATGTTGTTTTTAATACTGTCATAGGGGAAGAAAGTTTCTATCTATATGATGTGGCATTTTGAATTGTATTATGGGGAAGAGAATAAGAGCTATGATTATATGTTTACATGTGTTTATATATATATATTTTTGACAATCTTGTATAATTGTGAAAATATTATATGGGAGATAAAGTGAATGGTATGCATTATGGTTTGCATTGTAAAAGGGGGAGATTATATATGAAAGAAAATATATACATATATTTTATGTGTGATTTGAATTGTCAAGAATTAGTATTTTTTTCTAATTTTTTTAAAGTATGGATTGTGGCAAAAATCAGAGGAGGAGACATAAGTAAAACCTAAAGGGCCAGGAAACTAAATGCTGTGATATGTGTGAATATAAAAGTGTGCTCTCTTTATGTTATCCTTTGCTTTTGGTTATATTGTAAATGATATAATGAATGCAGTCTTGGTATCAATTTTTGAAACTATTATTACGACAATTATGTTTAATTTTTGTGCTTAAACTTGATTAAGATTGCATTTGCTCTTACACTTTGTAAAACTATGCTTTACATCATTCTCTTATTATTTTTTATAATGACAAAAAGGGAGAGAATGGATGTGATATTGTAATGCCAAAGGATTTGCTTTCTTTTTATATATGGCAATTATAATATGTTAGTTTTACATGAATGATGTTTTGTACTTTGACATGCTATTCTTCCTTTATTATTTTTGAAGATGCTAGAAGGGGAGAAGTATATATATGTATGTGAGTGTGTGTGTATGATATGGAATTATAAGTTGTGATACGATGAAAAATGGTTGTGATATTATATTGCCTAAAGGGGAGAAGCATTAGAATATGGATATCATTAGAGTCTATGCGTTTTTGCAATTTCATTTAAGATTTCTTGCCCTTTGTGACAATTTGTGCTTATATTTAGTATTAATTATACTTATATTGTCATTGATACTACAAAATAGGGGAGGCATGTTTGTGTGCATCGATTTGATACTCCATTTATGCAAAAAAGGGAGATATTATTAATAGATATAATTTGGTTTTTTGATGATTATGCATGTGTTCTCAATTTGGTCCTCACGATTGATTATGTTGGTTACAAATCTTTTATCTTTGAAGGAAACAAATATGTTGTATGCTTAAATGTCTAAATAGGAAGATAATTCAGAAATGCATTGCTCTTACATTGAATTGGAATTAGTTTTTATAAGTTGAACAAATATGCTCCATACTTGAATTACTTCTGATATTATAAGCAAAGATTTCTTCGTTATTATTTCTTTGTTTTGCCCCATTATTCTTTTGCCTTTATGATGTTGACAAAAAGGAGAAGAATATATTTGGAATGTTAAATGATATAGGGGGAGAGGGAGATTAATTTAAATGCCAAAAGTGAAAGTGTAGGAATTGTTTGAGTGGAGTTATATAGAAATGCCCTATTGTTGTTTTGTACTTATATTATTTTTTGTAGGGGAGTATCATTCAAATTGATAAATGAAGTATTTTAAATCATGATTTTATCATAATAAAAAAGACAGAGATTGTTGATCTTAGGATCATATAAATTTATATTTTAATGATAATAAAATTATTGGTTTAACTAAATAAAAAAAGGACTTCAAGAGCTTTGAAAGATCAAAGTTTCAATGATAATACAAGAATTCAAGAAATCAAGGCACAAGCTTATAGCATCTTATTATAAAATTTATATATATGCTTATGTGTGTGATTATACTTTTGATAATTTGGTTAAAGTCAAAAATATTTTTCTATATAAATTAAAATATTTTATGGATCAAAATGCATTGATTTTAAAGTTATAAAATTTGGACTTGATTGTTATTTTTCAAAATTACTACAGTGCCATAAACAATATTAGTCGAATAAATTCTTTGATTCATGCAAACAAATTTTATGCAAAATTTTAGCAAAAAATTATTTAAATTTGGCTATACAAATCCTTTAATTAAGTCAATTTAATTATTGAGATTTTGAATTCTAACGACTACTTTTTATGTCTAATGGTTATATTTTAAATTCTAACTATAAATAGTTATTTTTTTTTCAAAAAAAGAATATGAACTTAAATATTCACTTTATCATTGTTAGAGTTCTTATTTTTCAATTGCTAAAATCATAAATCAAATATCTTATTCTTTATTTTGTATTATTCTCGTCTTAACAAAATTTGTAATAGTGTTTTTCTTGTATCATTTTATTATTTTTACTTATAAAAGAGTGAAAGAAGCATTCTTTTACTTGGGATAGATTTGAATAATTTATAATCAGTCACTTGTTAAGGTTTAGATAAAAGTCCATAAAATCTTTGATTATAAAAATTTGAAAATTAGTTTGTAAAATCTTCAGTTGTAATAAGGAGTCTTTAATTTAAAAGGTTTGGACTTGTGAAAAATCATCAAAGAGATCTTGAAGGAGTGGACATAGGTCATGGTTGTCGAATCATTATATATTGTCATGTTTGTTTTTGTGTCCTTTACTCTCCTTAATTTATAATTGTATTTTGTAATTTATTGTGGCTTGTGAAAATTAATTAGTATAATTTTTTAATATTGAATTAATTTATTTCTGATGGGTTGAATGCTAGAGATTGTTAAAAAATATTCATTAATTTTATTAGAATTTTTAAAAACCTAATTCTATTCTCACTTGAGTTGCATACTTATAATTTCATAATGCAACCCAAATCCATACTATAAAAGTATAAAACATCATATTTTTATTTATTTGCTTCTACTACATGATCTATGCTCTCCTTCTTTTCTTCTCTTCTCTTAACTTTCTTTCTTTATTTTTTTTTTCTTCCAATCAAGATTTCATGAAATTTTTTCTTTATCTTTTCTCTGTTTCTCTCTTCCTTGTAAACCAAAAATTCACTCTCTTGTTTATTTTCTCCCTCTCTCACTTTCTCTCTCTTCTACAAAATCTCATATCTTTCGATCAAAAAGAAAGATATTGATAGATCAGTGTTTGGTCATGTCTAGTATGCTTTATTGGTTTTGAATGCCGTTAGTGTTTGTGTGTGAATATATTATAAGATTCGGGTATACACCTTTTCTGATAGCAATTATTTTTAGGAGAAATGGTAACACCTACGGTCTTATAAGTGGTATCAGAACTAAGATCATGAGTTTAAATTCTAATGGTAATGTTGAGGGAAAAATTGTTGGTAGATTGGAGTTTGGTCGGTGTAATATGCTCCCCTTAATTTGAATGTGGTGGGTGCTTGTGTGTGAATGTATTATAAAATAAGGTATACACTCTCCTTGATAGTAATTGATTTTATGAGAGATAGTAATGTTGAGATCTTATAAAAGAGACCTAAAAGTCGATCTATGAGAATCGTACATGTTCTTTTAATTTCTATAGAGGTTGAAAAAGTGAAGTGAATTAATTTTTTGTTTGAAGCTTGAAGGTCTAAGACTGAATAAAGAAGTCCAGCTGGTAATTAACGATAAATCTGTAGCAGAGAATTATTTTGTATGAGATAGAAGTAAAAGTTGTAGTAATGTGTTATGCTCCGTTGGTTGAAATTGGAGTTAAGGATAGGAGAATATTGTTTGGTTCGAGAGGTGGCTGATGGAGTCGAGCGAGTTTGACGAGCATGAGTTGATTGAATTGGTCCCGTTGGCACAGAATCAGAGGTCAATGTGGGAAATCTAAATTTCTTTTAGATATTCGAATTTCAAAAATTCGCACCACTTAACCTAAATTCGAAAGCATCCTTCCTTATCCGAATTCGAGCCAGTTGAGTTACTATCCGGTCCGGTCGGATCAGCATTTTTTACGACCCTAGTTATGGAGCGCTTCTAAGAGAAACGTGTCTCAATCTGCGACCATGAAGCGAGAGAAAGCGGAACTACGGTTGGGGGGACATTGATTCAGAAGGCGACACATTTCATCTTGGTCCCACTCTTCAGAGATCGTACGGTGAAATCCAAAATCTAAATTAAAAATGGCCCCGATATATCTATGTTTCCTTTCCAGTTACATGTCAGCTTTTACCTTTGATTTGATAAGATGTAAGTGGGGTGGAAAACGCATTAGAACATTATCTGGACACTGTGTCCTGATCTCAGTTCTCAGACAAAATTAAAATTCACTCACGCTCCCATCAGTAATGTGAAAAACAAGGTCCTGTGTCATTCTCATTTCATTCACAATCATTATTTTGATTCATTAGATTAAAAAACCTTTATAGGGTAAATTAGATTATCAATTTCGTTAAGAAAATAAAATTTTAACTTTAAAAGTAAACTCAAATTAATTCATTTTAATTTACGTATTTCAAAAAATTAAGTTGTAACAGTGAGTAGGGAATTTGGATTATATTGTTTCGAAGAAGCTGTCTGAAAAAGCAGAAGCAAATTGTGTTACATAAGACTGCAACTTGTTGCGGATTGCTTTTGAACGGTCGGATAAAATAAGGCAGTAAGCAATTTGAGAAGCTTTAGAGATTTACGGATGATGAAAAGAACTTTTTAAAAAAAAAATTACATTTGGAGAGCAACTTGCGTTAGTGCAAGTTTCTTTATTAATACCTAGTGGATACATCATAACCATAGTGCCTTCTGTATTAATTCATTGATCATTTTCAAGATCTTATGTAATTGTTACGCCAGCGACGAAAATAATATCACCATCTTACATCATTAAGAAATTAATTACAATACCGAGTATGCAATAGATTAAGCCAGAGTCTTTTCACAGTTGGATTGATAGTGGGTGTAAAATGTTACATTATAAATATATTTATAATATAGTACGTTTTATTTATCCTTACAACAAACAACTACTAACTCATGACTCATTTTGCTTCTATCCTAATAACCCGCTACGGTTAAAAAAATGGATGATTTAAATAACTACAATAGTGGGTAAAATCAAGAAAACAATATTGATCGCTTGTCCTTTTTAGAACCACTGACCTTTTCCCTCGTAGAAACCGAGAACATAATTAGCTATGTCCAGGGCATGATTCTAGACTCCATACGCACTTTGATAGAGTTCCATATCTTCTAATTAACCTTTTTGTTTCTATGCGGAAAAATTATCGCGCGTAGATTTCTTTCACCAGTTAGGATGATCTATTTCAAGTAGATCTTCATCTAAGATCGAATGGGGCTATATTCACGTCCAAGGGAAAACCAATGAAGATTGGCCCATATTGAACTTTCCCACCGGTAGTTTGTTTATTATTCCAGCTTTCCATTTAAACGTAATCAGTGAATCATTTGTGTATGATATGGAGCAATTCAAATAAATAAACACCACAAATATTTTCACGTGATTTATCTATAGCATTAGATCCTTCAAATGCAGGATCAATACGACCTTGCCGAAAAATTACACACACGCACACACAATAGCTGGTTTGAACTTTGAAGAATGAACTTAAAACTTCAAACCATAAACATGCGACACATGCTGCTATTGAACTACTGTTCAAACAAATCGTTACTCAGTGTAGAAGGAATCAGCATTGGTATACTCAGAACTTGGTACAAAAATTTAAACCATGTCCAATAACAGACTACATGATCAGTCAAAACGCACACATGAAGTAGACAGAGCAAAATCGAGACAATGCATCAAACATATACTCCACAGAGTTAGCAAACGTTACTTGGCAACAATTAAACCTGTCTGAAGTTTTAAGCAGAAACAAAAGCTCTGAACTACAACCAAACTTACTAGCAACTAAATAATAACAAGCTCAAGAGCAATAGATATTGAGATATAATACTGCATGATTGTCACAGAATGGCAGTAAAGTGAGTCATCCTCCAACCAGGACAAAAATCCAGGCAACCATGTTCAGTCATCAGCTGAGGGTGAACCACTGCATATAAATAACATAAAGAGTATCAACTAAAACATATCTTTCAAAAAGAAATGTAAAACATACATAGAATGGAAAGAAGTTCAACTAATAGATGGAATAAGTAAATAGAGACGTTGGAGATGAGAAACAAACATGTGGTATCTATCATTGATTGGGCTCTCGGCTCCACCATAACTGGGCCTGTCCATAGGCTCAGGGATGGAATTTGGGCTGGGGCCACGACCATTTTTAGGGCTACCCCTCTCTCTATATGGACTTCGGCTGCCTTGATGACCATTTTCAGGACCAAGTCTTTCTTTTTCATATGGACTGCGGCTGGAGCCATGATCATTGTTGGGACTAGGCTTCTCTCTACGATATGGACTAGGGCTGGATCCAGGATCTTGCTCAGGACTACCTCTTTCTCTTCGGTAAGGCCTACGGCTAGGGGACTGACCATGGTCTCTGACAGCTCTCTCTTTCCTATTAGGACTGTGGCTGGGGGCCCAACCATAGCCTGGGCTACCCCGATCTCTCCTGTAGGGACTTGGACTTCTCACATGACCATAATCAGGGCTTGCCCTCTCCCTCCGATAAGGACTGCGGCTGGAGCCACGACCATAATCAGGGCTGCCTCTCTCTCTTTGATAGGGGATTGGGGATCTTCTCTTACCTCTATCCAGGGACCTATCATGCTTTCTATGTGGACTATACCCATTTCTCTGTTCGTCACCATCACGAATTGCATATTCCACTGAAATAACTCGATCCATCAACTCGCTGCAACAAGTAGAAAAAAACAACTAAGATCAATAAATTAAAAGAAAACAGAGTGCAGTAAACACTCTACTTCAGACCAAAAAGCAATAAAGAAGAAAATGAAGAAAACAACCTCATGTTTGTAGCATCCAATGCTCTAGTGGCATCCTCCTGTGCTTCGTACTGAACAAATGCAAAATTCTTTCTGATCCTAACACTTACCATCTTTCCATATGGCTCGAAGTGCCTTTCTAAGTCCCTAGTCCGTGTATGATATGGATCAAAATTAATAACAAACAAGGTCTTTGAAGGTCTTGTATTTGTTGAAGGTCTTCTTGAACTTGAAGATGAACCCACAGGCCGTCTGATTCCACGTTCATGCTACAAAACAAATAAATAAGCTTAAATGAGATAATAATCATAACAATAAATTACAAGCAGCATCAAAACTAACAATGCTATTACCTTTGTCCATTCAACACGAAGTCTGCGTCCCTTACCCTTACGACCGAATTCAGTCTGATCAAGTCCTCGAATGGCATCCTCTGCGTCTCTTTCGTCTTCCATATAGATAAAAGCAAATCCTACATATAATAAAGTAAAAGAAATTAATAAACATTATAATCTCTGTGTTAAAATAGTATAACTAAGTTAGGAATCCTCCCATAGAAGGAATTTTCACTATGAGACAGCATTTTCCCCTTCAGCATCATACAAACCACCTAAACTCCTACCTTAGAATAAAAATTGGGCAACCTCCGTGAAATCTATAAACAAAGTGACTAGCAAAAATAGTAACAGACCTTCTGTGATGAATTAAGTGATTTCAAGGAACAAGATTCCAAAAGTGGATGTCCCATTGTCAGACAATGAATGTAGTGTACCTTCTCCATCTATTCTGCTGCCTCTGCTGCGAGGTCAGCAATTTTTCTAGCTTGAAACATATCTGAAATTGAAGGCTGGGCAAAAGTCATGAGGAATGAAAAGGCAATAAAAATGTGGTGTGGTTGAGTGCCATGGCGGATGAGAGTGACTCTTCTCAATAACAAGAAGAGGAAGCTCGTCACAGGCAGTAAATGATATTCTGAAGAGTGCATCCATTAGCCAGGAGTACAGATATCCCAAAAAATCCTGCGTCAAAGAAAACGTTGAGTATGGGGGGTTTATGTTTCAAAAAAGATACTTGCTTTTTTTGTCAAACATATCCTGAACCCCCACTAGAACTCAACAAGGATGGTTGCTGTTTCCAAGTAACATTCTCAATCGTATGAACGTATCAGGTTGAACGAGTAACACGATGAAACTGCCACCTTAACGGATGGGAAATTGGACTTTGTCCTCACCACAAATTGCCATGTCACCTAAGGACTTCACTGCCTTTATATGAAATGTGTGGCGTAAAATATCATTTATATCCGTTCATGCATAAAATACCAGTACAGATTGTAAGGGCTGAGGTAATCTCGAAGCCATGTTGATGAACAAATTTACCAATCACACCAAGTTAAATAATATAGCATTTTCATTATCATCTGACTATATTATGATAATGTAGCAACTACCCACTCCATGCTTTCTGAACTCACACACTTAGCCTGTTTCTTCACTAGAAGAGTAAACAAATTCAAACACCAGACTTCATTGTTACTAGCAATAGTTACAAGAGAATATTCACCATATGGCATAAATTACTTTAATTCACAATGTCATAATGAATTCTGAACCTTAGAAGAGTTTTGTTGAGAGATAAACCAATATAAGGTTAAATGCCCAAAATTGTTCATATTTTGACCTCAAAATTTTATTTAAAGGTTTCTGTATGAATCTTCAAATACACAAATAAGCGGAATAAATCCAACATGCCATGTTCCTGAAATCCACTCAAGCCTACCATTTCTGCACGAATTTAAATTTCTAGCAACAGATGCACAAGGCAGTAGAGGAAAAGAAAAGAGAGCAATGCAATCTTACCAGACTTCATATCCACTCTATCAACCTTCCCATATCTTCTGAAAAGTCGTTCCAGATCATACTGACGTGCATCAAACTCAAAGTTTCCACAGAAGATAGGCCTCATTTTTCCTAAGAACAAAATGAGATAACAATTTTACTACATGCATAGAGCAAAGATGAAAATGACAACCAAAAAATAAAAAAAATAAAAAAAGGCTATAGCTCTATGATATTAAGACCATATTCCTATACCTCCAATTAACAAAAGACACCTTTAGCACAAACAAATACATATCCTATCAAGGACTAAACATGTACAATTCACAATATCAAGACATATTATTTATCTAAAAAAATTTCAGCCTCTTCCAACTCATCGCTAGACTTCCCACCTTTTTTTCTGTAAACAGGTTAAAAATAAAATGGATAACGGGGCAACAATAGTCGGATAAATGATAGCTTCATGCCTCCATCCTTTCAGAATTTACCAAAGACTAGTTAATTTCAGCCAAAAAAATATATATATAACAAGAATAATTGCGGAGGCATTTAACCATTAGATCAAAACAATATACCATAAAATAAAAAATATACCATGCTAATTTAATGATTTTCTTGGAAAATTTGTCATACAAACCAACATCAATCATACCACAACCACAGAAATCGAGAAATCCAACACCGTAAATTGATTAGTTAAACGGCAATCGAGATTTAGATCTACTGTAAAAGAAAAAAAAAATCAGATCTGAGCAAATCTTGAAACTTATTTATCAAGAATTTCAATAGAAAATAAAAGAAAGAGGTCAAACCCCTATATTTATCAGTTCTTCCTTCCATCTCTCACGTTCTCTCAAGAACCAAAGTTGCGATTGATATCTCTGAATGGAACTTTGGAAAACCTAAATGGAAGCCTGCTGGATAATTTTGACACCTCCCAAACAGAAAATGATCCATTAAATTAAGGATAATGACGTTGGTATATGGAATAAGAATTGAGAAATACCCCCGAATTTTCCTGTTATTTACAAACGTAGCATCTTCGTAGAAAACTTCCGAAATCACATCTTATCCCCGTTAAGTATTTCAATATTTATTAAATATTATATTAACAAAAATTTAAAATTATTAAAAATATTTATTATTTTTTACAAAAACCTTTTTTATAAATTATAATTATAATATATAATTTATTTTTTTTATAATTTGTTGATAGCCAAAATTTAAATTGTTTTCAAACACTACATAGATATGTCTTTTTAACTTAATCATTGCACATAAATCTTAAAAACAAAACGAAGCAAAGAATGAACAAACGCTATGCAACGATAATCTTTCCAATATTTTAATAAAGTATCCAGAATATTGATTTAGAAATTTTTTTAAGAGGCAGATTATAACATTTTTTTAATAATTAAAAGTATTTTAATTATTTTATTCTATAAAAATATTTTTATTATTTTTATAAAATATATATTCGAATAAAATTAATGAATAATCATTACTATATTGAGACTTAGTATATGATTCGAAAAGAATTTAGATAAAATGATTATAAATAAAAGAGTTTAATTGACTTACTAATTGATCACTTGAGATTTAGAGTATGATTTCTACTAATCGAGATTGACAATTAGTCAATAAATTTTTTATACTTACATAGGATAAAGAGACAGTTGAATAGGAAGAAATCGAAGTAAAAATAGATGTTGAATGAGTAAGAAAATAGTATCAAAAATAGAGGAGGAAAGAATATGAGACAAATAGAAACCTTAAGGACAAATCAATAGAGAACTAATAGAACGACTCTTTCTTAGATAAACTCACCGGACTGGCTTCACTAAAACTAATTTAGGCATCAATCCTCCCACTAAGAGCAAAAATGATCCCGATTTTTTCTTTTAGCCCACGAAATATTAGATTTATCCCTTTCAAAATTATCTTCCTTTTATACATTTAAGGACATTTTTATAATTATTCAGAGCATTATAAATAATGTTGTTGGGGATAATTTAAGGTCTTACCAACCTAAAGTCCCAATAAAGACCTAATTTTTCAGTAACATATCAGAGTCCATGTGGAGTTTATTTGCAAGTTATAAAGGTTCCCCAAGGTGGATAAATGATCAAAACCCTCACTCTATCTCAAAAAAATACCATATGAGATTCTTAGATCGTGAAAAGTATATGGGTCCTTAAGATCTCAAGATTTTTACCTTTCATTCCGAGGATCTCGATACTCCTATTATCACCCCTCAACTCGTGGGTCCCATACGTGACAACCGTCAAAGACTTTTCAGATGTATTCAATTACACAGAATATATCCTATCAACCTTTAAGGCATTTACAAAACCTATTTCAAAACTTTTTATACAGCACTTCCAAAACAAATCCAACTAACCCCCAATTTTTGAATCATTTCAAAGTAATCCACAAACACTTTTAAATGTACAAACCATTTCTGAAGTCATTCATCAAATCATTTAAAAAGCGTAGTAAATCAAATAAAGTAAAACAAAGATAATATGGTTTATATTTGTCCAAATATCTAGTCATCGTATAAATAAAAGTCTACTTAAATATTACGACTCCAATGGACTGTGAACCGTGCAGGGTGAGTCATTATAGCATATACCTGATGTTTTCAACACCTGGAGCGATCACCACTCAACTCAAGCGCATATCCCCTAATTTATCCTAAAACTGAAAGGTGAGAGGGGTGAGTATACGGGAGTATACTCGTGAGTGAGCTGAAAATATATATAAATATATATACTCATGTTATTTAACCAATATGTAAGAAAACGCATCTTGAACACAAAATAAAACATTTTAATTCAAAGAAAATCTTTTAGTTTGAAAACCTCAAATCATATTATGAAAGTTATTGGACTGGCTGTCTTTCTCGGTGATTACCCTGGTCTTGGGCATCCCGAGATCGTCAGTGAATTTTATATGCAAATAAAAATAATGCTATTTTAATAAAAGGATGTTTTAAATACAAAGAGCTAAACATGCATCGTTTTTGGGAAATAAGCCCACCACTGATGTTATCTCGAGTAGTCACGTGATAACGTCCATGACTATTCCCGATGAGACTCACAGGTGGTCAAACCATATTTCTAATACAATAACACAATCACCTTATAACAACCCCCACCTGTGAAATCTCCCGCACTCACCTAGGCGACCTCTCTATCAGGCAGACCCTAGGCTATCATATACCGCACTCACCTAGGTATCCCCATTCAGGTGAACACTCTTAGGCTATCACATACCCTATAGTTATAGTCAATATCCCGGCTCTCAAGGCTGTCATCACTAATATGTATATCCATATCAACATATATCAATATCACAGTATAAACATATCATAAAATCAGCTCACGACCATCATTCATGTAAACATATATGCCAAGCCATATAAATTCACCATTCAAATCACATTTTCATATAAAGTCATGAAAAAAACATTCATATACATATTTTTACATAAATAGAAGAAAATAGCAGAATCATATGTAAAATCCTTTATGCATCATTTTAAATGTAAAAGCAAGATCTTTATTAAATGAACGAAAACATAAAAAGTTCACTCATAGTTTAGGGAGGGTATATACTCTCTAACTCCCTTTGTTCCTTGGCTCAGTATGTGGATTCCTTGTTCGCGTTTCGTCGCCTAATCACACATACCAAAACTTATCAATATACATTCCTAAATCTCAAATAAGACTCATATGCGTGCAATGTATGGTAACCCTGAGTGTTTTTTAAAATTGGATAACATGCAAAAATCAGATAAAACCATCGTTATTCGTCTATTTATCTATATATTTCTACCACAAATCCATATTGCAGCTATACTAGCATAATTCGACTCGATTTCGTAACTTAGACCTGTGGATCCCACATACTCATCAGAACAGTAATCTTGATTACTGTTTACACTAAACCAAAATCTCAAAATTATATTTTCAACTTTCTAGCAGTTATTTGACTTCACTACAACCTAATTAACGCATAAAACCTAAATGTACGTGATAAATCTAGCTGAAATCTCTCTAGATGAACA
>JAVXUL010000021.1:9707218-9724372 GCA_035590515.1 Trichilia minutiflora | reverse complement strand
AAGGTTAGCAATCATGATTCCTCTTAGTTTTCATCAATTCTAGCCTAGGGTTTGGTTGAGAAAAACTTACATTTATGTATGATTTAGACCATAGAACCTTCAATTCTAACCCTAGTTGCTTTATTATCAAAATAGTTTGATAAATCCATGAAAACATTCATTTAATGTCATAATAGATCCTTAGGATTTTGGTGAAAATTCCCTCACAATTACACCAAGTGACTCGGAGACAACAATCCCATACAAGCCAGGCCCTCAAGAGAGCCGGGGATAAAGAATAAAAATACAAAAAATGGAAGATATACAAATATGACTTTTATAAGTATAATCAATATGTTTACATCAGGGATCCTTGATTTGATCCCAAAGAGGGTTGGTTCCCTCATCTTCTTCATCGGACGAGACCATAACGGGGTTCACCTCAGCTCGAGAAGTATCGGGGTCTCTTTAATTGTTTACCTCTAGGGCCTGGGGTCTTTGTCTCTCGGAGGGCCTATCTGTAATTGATGTGTTTGGGTGACCTTCGATGTTGGGCCTTTCTTCATTAACAATGTCAGTTGGGAGAAGCAGCTTTAGGAAGGACGTCTGCGACCTAGCTAGTCAAACAACCAGTGAAGGTCTGTCTCAGGATATTCCTGAAGGAAGAGCCGGTTGGTCAAGTCTATGCCATAACGAGACTCTAGTTGGGCCGGCACCTCCTCCATCTCTTTCTTTAAATTTCTTAGGGACCCTTGCACCTCTTTGAGCTCCCTTTCCAAGAGACTATACTCCACAACGAGATGCTCGTATTGGTCCTCAAAGTGTGCAACATCCGCTGTTATCCGGGAAAGCTGCTCCTTTGGACGAGTCTCCTCTATCTTCAAGGACTGGTAGAAGTCAGTCAGATTATTATATTTGTCAGATACACTCCGCCTCGCCCTCTCTAGTTGCTCATTCTCGGTAAACAGAGACCTGTTCTCAGCATCTGAAAGTCTGGAGGTCAAGTTAGTTACCTCTACGCTCTGTCAAGTTCTTTCTTCCTCCAAGGCAAAAATCTTGGCTGTCAATTCAACTTTTTTCTGAGTTGCCTCCTCCCGAGCAGTAGTTATCCTTGCTTGAGCTCTCGTCTCAGCTTTCTTTACCATCTTAGCAGCCTGGTCCCTGAAGTCGATCGCGTTCTTGATATCGTCTATAAACAGGTCTAGCATAAAGGCATTCTGCGCAAAAGAAACAGACTAAGGTTAATGCCATTCTTGTATCACCATTTGCTTGACTAATAAAAGCTCAAGGAAAGAAGAAGTTTACTCTGTGCGTATGCAGGAGTATGAAGTCGAGAGACTCTTTGGGAGTTACATTCCCCATAGACTCCCCTCTACTCATCGAGATCACTTCCCGAACCGAATTTAATAATAAGAGGAGGTGGCCAAACTCCTCTCTCTTTTCCTCCGGGATTTCTTCTAATAGGACCCCTTTCATGTCCTCGTCCTCTCTGGGGGGCAGCTTGGCATCCTCATTATCCCTCAGGGGCAAATGACTTTTCTCCCTCCCGATATTTTGATTTAGCTAGATGCCTCATCTTAAATATTAAATCTACTTAGGACCCTTGTTTGATTATGGACCAGAGGGGATGAAAGTCCCATTTTCTTCTTCTTCTTGGCCCCTGCATCATATTCCATTGGCGCTTTCCCTTATCTTTGATCGGAGGGGGGTCATCTCTGAGGAGGCCTGCTTTCATTCTCAACCGACTCTCTAATCGAAATGCCCTTCTCTTTCAAACACCCATTATTCTGTCCTCCTTTTTCGGGAGCCTTCTTCTGAGCCTCAGTTATAGTATGAACCTTTCCTTTGTCCCCAAGGGCCTTGGCTTGAAGCACCGAAGTCTTCGGGCCTTCAGATACCCCCTTTGTGAGTAGTCCCTTTAGAACATCGGCTGCTCTCTATTTTTTACCACCTTGGGGGGCCCCGGTCTCTAAGAATTCAAGAATAATACAATCAACACTTGTTCGATAGATGAAAACAATGATTAAAAGATTTCAGACAAAAATACCTTGAGTCATTTGAGCCCTTGTCTTGACACCCACGGAGGCATCAGACCGGACCTCTCCAGGCTACTCTCGCTAAAGAGTAACTTAACATCCATGGTAGACAGACTGATAAGTTTATCCTTAACGCTGATCGGGATATTTGACTACTCTTTTTTCACATCCGTAACAAAAGGCTTGTCAGCAATTATAAATGACGGGAAAAATATCATAGAAAGTTATCACACACACCTGTCTCCTAAAAGGAGGAAAAAGAGGGCTAATAAGGGATTCGGCCCAACCTCCACTGACTATAAACCAGTGATCCTTTCAATTCTTATTGCTGAAAGAGTTGCCTTTTACCTTGGATCGATACCCTTGACGAATAGACAAAAAGTACCACTCGGGATATTGGCTAGTATTCTTCTTGAGGGAACACAAGAACAATACCTTATCAAGAGTCGAGACAGGAATTTGATGGTCGACTTTCAATACGAACAAGTTGCTTAGGATTCTTCAGCTGTTTAGTGTGAGCTGGTAAGGTGGGATCCTAAAACCCTCAAAAGTCTTGAGAAAATATCTCTGCATGGGGAACCGGATGCCTAGCAACAAATGTTCTTCATTTATCGCTATCTCTCTGAACGTAAGAGCACTCAGGATCTTATAGGCTAGAGGTACCCTCAACTATAAGCTGGGGGAATGTCAAAAGCTTGATGAAAGGCATACAAGTCCGCTTCATTAATTGTGTAGGGGTACCAATTGGTGTCATGTGGCTCCTTGGCACGGGCCTGCTTGGAAGGGTTCCTACCATCATTCCCCCTCTCCTAGGTATTAATCAGGATTTTGATAGAGTCTAGGCCGACGCGAGTCACATCAAAAAAACTTCTCTTTATCGGCCATTTCCATAATCTGGATGCAAATATTGAGGAAGAAAGAAGGCTCTACAAAGAATCACAAGCACTGAAGCGAAAATATCTATAAAAAAGGAAAGGAAAGCAAGAATGGAGAAAAACCACAGTAGAGTAAAAAGAAAAAAGGGCAGAATAATACCTAAAGAATCCAAAATGTTAGTGACGGTGGAAAAAGGAGGGTGTTTATAGGAAAAAACCTCAAATCTCAATCGTTGATCTCCACGACTGGGGAATACCCACGTATTGAAGAGTTCATAAATGGCCCCGAGGCTTGATGAGTGGTCAAAGTCACAGCCACCCACTCCTGGACACGTGGATCTCAGAAAACCAAGTAGTTAAGCCCTCACAAGAAACGAAGCGATGCCAACTCAGGAGGTGACTAGCGAGGTGACCCCTACGCTGAGAGTATTTAATAGGAGAGAGGGTGAAAAGTCAGAAGCAATAAACAGCAGAAGAGATTTCATCGACAGTAGATGCGGGGCCATCATCTTCTGCTTTCATCGACAGTAGATGCGGGGCCATCATTGTGAAGAATGACTTTCATCCATCAAGTACCTCAGTAACCCCTTACTCCTCTTATGACCAGTCATAATTTTCAACCTTTTTAAGCTATAAATAAAGGTCTCAGAATCACATTAGCACTTGAAATTTCTGTTACGAGCCTTACTAGTCTTGCACCAAAAATTAAGGGACTGGATATTGGGGTAGAAGTAAGGACTACATATGGAGAACTCCTAAGTGTCTCGAGGACTCTTTTCACCATATCACTGAGGACTCCACCGACATCCCAAGGGTTCCTTCCTCTGGATCCCAAGGGCTCCTCCTATATATCCTGAAAACTTCTTCCTCCTGATCCCAAGGACTCTTGTGCCTCAATCCAGAGGACTCTTTTCTTTGATCCCGAAGACTCTTTTCCCTGGATCCTAAGAACTTCTTATATTTGAACATTAAATAACCAGCCCTAAGAACCCATCTCCTTTAACCTAGGATATGTTTGGTCCGAGAACTTCTCATCCTCGATCCAAAAGGCTCCTGACATTAATATAAAAATGAGAATGATTAAGAAAAACATAGAAGGTCCTGTAACCTTAAGCATCGTCCTGCCACAATAGTTACTGTCTCATCACCCATCGAATTTCAGATGATGTGATGGTGGTAAGGTCTGTAAATCTTCAGTCTGACAACATAGCCCTTAAATGAATATGGCTAACACACTGTCCAAGAATAAACCATCCCATCATTCTTATTCTTCGATGTCAAGTTACCTCCAACAATCTTTTAGGAGCCTTATAAAAGGGGATGAAACACAACACAGAGGGAGGATTTTTTTTTCTTTGGAGCGGTGAATTTCTCTTAACTATCTCTCTCACTTACTTAATTTTTCTTTCTTTCACCTTTACTGACTTAGGCATCGGAGTTTTTTTATTGAAAAATTCTCCCGATGTTACTCTTAGGGTGTTACTGTTTTATAAAAAATCTCTGACGAAATTCATTCGTATCATAATCGCTTTATCCACCAGACTATTCCTCGTTGGTGGTAAAACGTCATTGGACATTTTATGCACCAACAGAATCATATAAAAACATTTATACTTGTAGCAAAACTCAACATTATCTAAGTTCTTATGTATTTGTTGTTAACTATTATTGCCCACTCTTCTAAATGAATGTTAAGAATGCATTACTCTAAAGAGAGCTTGATAAAAAACTTTATATGAAACTTTCTCAAGGTTGTAATAAGCTAAATTCTATATGAGTAATTGGTTATGTTATGGGCATATTTTGTGTTAATTTGACATATCGATGGGTCTAATTAGAATAATTTTAAAGTAACCTTGAAATTTGTGTTATAGATACAAACTCATGGATATCAAATATATTTCAAACATTTTTAGTAGATGATGAAGTCATTTTTTAGAGAAAAACCAATTCAAGGATGGGAGTCAAATTCAACACTGAATATAAGCTAGAAGTTAAGGCAAAATAGTGAAAGAAGTAGAAGCAAATCAGTTCAGGAACCCTTCTCAAGTTTAGCATCAGACTTAGAGCCAATCTTGGCCTATTAGAGGATACCAATTCCTGACATAGCATCGGACTTAGTCGGTTATAGATGAGATTTATATTTACTTGCATGAACGACATTTGATTGAAAAAGGCAAGCACTAGATTTTATCAATAATCTTAAACAAAAAAAAATTTGGCCTTTTTAATTCAATTAAGATTAGTTTAGGTTTCTAAAAAACTATAAATAAAAGTTGTTTTCAAATTAAAGGAGTCTTATGGAAAAAAAGTAGATGATAGCTAGTAGCAAAATCGAAGAACAAGCAATCTAATAATTTCTTTTCATCTTTCTTCTCAATTTTCTTAGGGTTTATATGCCTTGAAGTGAATCAACCATTTTAAATTCGATTATTGATTGTTAAATCCTTAACTAGAGTGAAAGGTTGTAACTTAGCTAGGGATTGATTTTTATATTTTTTTGAATAGTTTATTTAGTTTTAATCCTTTCAATTATGATGTTATGATTTTTTTTATTATATTGATATTTCTGTGATTAGCTATTATAAAAATAGTTTTAAGGTTCATGTGAAGCACTAATAGGAGAAACATAAATTGTACATTAGAAAAATAAGCATAGATGATTGAGAATAAATATATATCCTAATTATTTATGATGTTATATAAAAATTAACCAAAGATCTTAATGAAATTAGTTAACAATTAAGAAACTAACGGGTAATCATTATTAGTTTAAGTATCATCTTAATAGTTCGACAAAGAATTAGGATAATAATTAGGTTAATTAACATTATAACTACAACCATTTTTAAATTCATATTAGTAATCTTTAGTAGGTAAAACTTAAATTCTTAGTATTTATATTCATTAAGAACAATTAGTTTACTGTCATAGTTAAATTAAATTTTAGTTTCTTTACTTTAATCTTAGTATAAATGATTTATTATTTTCTTCATTCTATTATTCTAAATTGTAATTAGTTTGTTCGTTTTTATAGATTCAACACCTTAGAATACTTTCCAAATTTTATCACTATGATCAGTTTTATGCATTTGTAGAAAAATACCAATCAAGTTTTTTACACTAGTATCGAGGAATGACTTTTAATCGCTATTTGAGTTATTGAATTAATTTTAGTTTTAGTTTCTATTTATTTCTTTTTATTATTGATTTGCAGGTAGTTTATGCATTTGTGAAGATCTAAGAGTTTCAGCAACATAGACATCTAAAATTGAATGAATGTGTAAAGCAAATCGAGTTAAAAAAATAGCAAAGATAGATAACAATAAGATTGAACCATTGAATCTACTTGTATAGATGAGTCTAATGAATTATCGATTATTAATCATTTAAGCATCATCATCATGTATCAACCAAGTGATGCAATACAAAATTATGAACTGAAGGTATTATACTTTAACATACTGCCATCCTTCTATAGGATGGTTACCAAAGACCTATTAACTTCCACTTCAACTTGAGAATTTTATAACACCATCTAAGCATTTTCATTAAATGGAATGGCAGACAATGATTTATGATTGAGATATTTTTCATATACATTGAAGAATCGAGTTAAAATGTGACTGATAAACCTTTCAAAGGTCAATGGATAATTGGGAAGAGATTTACAATAAATTTATAACTAAGTTTCACTCGCCTCAAGAGATGGTTAAATTTCAGCATAAAATTTATTCTTTTTAACAAATAGAGGACAAACCATTCTATAAGGCTTGGGATCATTTCAAAATGTTACTCATTCAATGTTCCTACCATCAATTTTTTTAGCCATTATAGGTATAATTTTTCTATAATAAACTCATAACAAACTTTAGTTGATATAGTTGCAGGTGACTATATTGAGGATAAAATAACTGAAAAGGTTCAGGACATTTATGAGATATTGGCTATCAATTCCTAGTAAAAAGTAGTCCAAGAAAGAAAAGTGGGTGTTTATGAAGTTTTAGCATAAATTGACATAGCAATATAAGTTGTTGATCTTTTAAAACAAGTTAAGCTTATATTAAATCAGCAACAATCAAATAGAGAGCAATTTGTCAATTGTGAAATGGTCGATCATAATTTTAACCAATGCCTAATGCATGAAACACTAGTACCAACATTTAAGGACATTAATTATATGAAAAAGTATAAAGGAAGACTACCCAAGAATGAGTCATTCTCTAACACATGTAATTCAGGGTGAAGAAATCATTCAAACTTCTCATGAAGAGACCAAAATACGTTAAGTCCAAAAGGACCATCAGGTTTCCAATAATATAGAATGTCATATCAACATCAACATCAATCATTACATCAATTAATATTAGCTTTAAAAAAGAAAATATCTTTGGAGGACTTGCTAAGACAATATATTTTAACTTAGAATTTTATCGTAAAAAAGTTGAATGCCAATATTAACCAAGTGGTACAAATCCATAAAGCATCCATCCATAATTTAGAAGTCTAAGTAGGCCAATTGGCTAAGGTGCTAGATAAAAAGGATTTTAAAACATAGAGGTAAATCTAAGAGAAGAAGCCATGGCAATGATATTAAAAAGTAAGAAAATTCTAGAAGCTTGAAGTACCTAGGGCAAGAAGAAGAATGACAAGTTGATTTCAAATGAACCAAGTACCACTAAAGAACTACAAGCAGAAAAGTTAGTACTAAAGGTTGAGGTACTAACTTATTTGGATAATGTAAAGCTACATATGCCATTAATCGCATTTTTATAAAGGTCGAAAGAAAGAGGTATTGGGAAGAATTTTGAGAGATTCTTAGAAATTTTAGGAAGTTACAAATTAACATCCCATTTGCAAAATCACTAGCACAAATGTCTTCATATTCCAAGCTTCTAAAAGAAATCATTTTTAATAAAAAGAAACTTAAGAAGTATACCATAGTCATATTAACAAAGAAGTACTATACAATCATTCAAAATAAATTACCTCTTAAATTAAAGGATATAATGAGTTTTATTATTCTATATTTCATTAATCAAGTAGACAATAGTAATATTTATGTGATTTAAAAGTTAGTATTAATTTGATACCTTTGTCTCTATTCAAGAAATTTAGAATAGTAAAACTCAAGTAGACCACAATATCACTATAACTAGTGGATAAATCTATCAAATATCTACTTAGGATAATTAAGAATGTTCTAGTAAAAGTTGATAAGTTTTATTTTCTTACAGAGTTTTTAGTGTTAGAAATGAAAGAGGATATAGATATACCAATTGTTTTAGATAGGCCATTTTTAGCTAGTGGAGCGACATTAGAAGTTGTTAAGAAAAGAAAATTAACTTTGAGTATATAAAATGAAAAATAAGAGTTTAATGTTTTTGGAGCTTTAAAGTGTCCATCACTTAAAGATTCATATTCTAGGATAGATGTCATTAATCATATGGTTGATATGGTATTTAATAGAGAAAACTTTAAAGATTAGATAAAATATGTATTACCTTGAGTACAATGAGTAGTGATAATATCCCTAATTAGTGGATTCTGCATGTAAGTTAGAAGGGACAGGTTACCAACCTCGAACCAAAGTTGAGAAATTAGGTCAAGAAAAACTAAAACCATACCCTTTTATAGAAAAATCATCGTAGCTTAAAATGAAACAACTTTCTTTTTGTAAGAATTCCTGTATTTAAAAAAAAATGTATTAAGGCTTGGCATAATAAATATATTTTGTGATGTGAGTTAAAAAAAGGGTAGAAGATCTTGTTGTTCAATCATCACCTTGTTGGTTTTATGGGCTAATATAAATGACATGGAAAAATTTAAATTTCTAAATTTCTAAAACCTAGATTTTCATATATTAATATATATACATAAACTAAGGTTAAGGTTTTAATTTTTCCTAATTTTTCAAGCATGGTAATTGATGATTTAAGTTACAAACATATATAACCTCTTTAATCTATACCATTCAAGCCTTAGAAAGCCTCAAAGAAACCCTTTTCTTCTTGAAAATTTTGAAGGAAAAACCATTTTCCTTATCTTTTCATTCATAGCTGAATATAGCAAGGAAAGAGATATTCACATTTTTCATTCATTTTTTGTATTTATAAAATATAATAATTATCAACTCAATAACTAATCAAATTGCTACCATTTGGATCAATGATCAGTTGTAAAAAATAATACACATTTAACCAAAATAAATAAAAGAAATTGATAATTATCTATTTCCATAACAATTAAGGAAATGATAATTGTAATAAATTTAATTAATAATAAATAAATATAATTATTTAAAAATAATAATGACATTTGCCAAAAGGTTTACAAACAATTATCAATATAACAAATTTATAATATTTGTGAAATTATCATATTGTCCTTGGTGATTTATTTATTTCCTTAACTATTAAAGAAACCAAATAATTAAAAATATTAATTAACAAATTAATTAATATTATGTTTATATAAATTTTTAAAATCCATATTAATGATACAATTACTGTTTTGACCTTGAATAATAATTTTATGATTAATAATATAGTAATAAAATTTGAGTTTATTTACACTCCAAATTTGTTTAAAGCTAATCTCATAAAGAGGATAAGTTGGAAGTACATATGCTAAAATTACATTGCATGTAATTCTATACTATATATTTATACTTAATTTATATCATTAGTTGTATTGATATATGTGACATTGAAGGTCTAGGTAAGATTATTATAACAAAGATCACTTTGATCTTATATTGATATAATTATCGGATAAGATTGTTAAGGATTTTTTTTTTTGATAATGATAGCAAACTTTTTAAGCTTGTAAAATTATAATATATAATTATAAAGTAATATATAGAGTTCAAGTGAGAGATTGTTGAATATTAACCTAGTAACAGTGGATTAAATATAAGTCAATTACGTATTATATGCTATCATTAAAATTAGCCTAATTAAAGTGATTAAATAAAATTAAATAAATTACAAACTTAATTTATTATGTAAGGATAGAACTTTTAATATGTAAAGATTAGGAATTTATTTTCATTTGATAATAGGTCAAATAGGAATAAGTAGTATTCGTTATCCAATCATCTAATTTTCTTATAACTATTAAATTATGATACTCAAGGCTGAACATAAATATGGTGTTTTTATGATATCCTATTATTAGAAAAATCGTGATAAATAATGAAAGAAATTTTTTATAAAAATTCTAATGTTCAAAATTTGAAAGATTCATAACATTGTGATTTAACATGAATTTAAGTATATTTCGTATTTATATTTTTTTGATAATTTGACACGAATGTTACTTGAATTTATGATGTTATTTATTAATTTTGTATAATCGAATGATCTGGACACAAAATTAAAATTCACTCACGCTTCCATTAGATTGTATCGTTATCACAATTATTATTTTCATTAAAAAAAAACCTTTATAAAGAACGCAAATTGGACTATCATTTCCTTAAAGAAAATAAAATTTTAACTTGGAAAAACACTCAAATTAATTCATTTTAATTTACGTATTTCATTTTAACTTGAAAAAACACTCAAATTAATTCATTTTAATTTACGTATTTAAGAGTGAGTAGGGAATTTGGGTTGTGTCATTTCGAAGCAGCTGTCGGGAAAAGCAGAAGCAAATTGTGGGACTCACATAAGACTGCAACTTGTTTCGGGTTGGTCGGATAAAATTAGGCAGCAAACAATTTAAGAAGCCGTTAGTTTTTTACCGACGATGAAAATAACTTAAAAGCCAAAAAAAAGTGAAGGAAAAATTGCATTTGGAGAGCAACTTGCATTAGTGCAAGTCCCTTTATTTGTACCTACTGGGTTACATCATAATCATAGTGCCTTCTATATTAATTCGTTGATCATTGTCAAAATCTTACATGATTTTCATGCCAGTGACGAAAATAATGTCGCCATCTTACATCATTAACAAGTTGATTACGATTACATCCCAATAACAAGAGTATGCAATAGATCGAGGCAGATTCTTTTCACATTTGGATTGATGCTCAGCGGCAAATGTTACGTTACAAATATATTTATAATTGTAGTACGTTTTATTTATCCTTGCATTATTCTGATAAACACCCACTTCTAATATTTATCAATTATTCATGACTCGTCTTGTTTCTATCCTAATAACCCACTACGGTTAAAAAATGGATGATTTAAATAACTAAAACAGTGGGTAAAATCAAGAAAACTATATTGATAGCTTGTCTTTTTCTTTAACCAGTAACCACTAAACTTTTCCTCGCAGAAACCGAAAACAAAATTTTAGCTTCAGCTGGTCAGAAAATAGAGCTCCATATCTAATCAACCTTTTTGTTTCTATGCGGGAAAATTAATTATGTAACTTTCTTTCATCAGCTCAGGTGATCTATGCAAGTGGATCTTCATCTAAAATCAAATGGGACATCCATGTCCAACGGAAACCCACTGAAGATTGGCCCATATTGAAATTTTCCACCGGTCGTTTATTTCTTATTTAAGCTTTTCCATTCAAACATAAGCAACTAATCATTTGAGTTTGATGACATCATTAGATCCTTCCCATATCATTAGATCCTTCAAATGCAAGAACAATTTGACCTTGCCCAAAAATTACATATACAAACACACACATAAGAGCCAGTTTGTGAAGAATGAACTTAAACCATAAGCCTGGGAGACAAATCGTTATCCTGTATAGAAGGAATCAGCATTAGACTACTCAGACCTCGGTACAAAAATATAAGCATACTCAACAACAGATTACTTAATCAAATGCACACATTTAGTAGACGGAGTAAAATCAAGATGATGCATAAAACACATACTCCAGAGAGTTGGCTCTCGTTCTTCAACAACAATTAAACCCGTTTGAAGTTTTAAAGAGAAACAAAAGTTCTCAACAACTGAAGTAATTAAGACTACATAATAACAAGCTCCAGAGCAGCAGATATTGAGATGTAATACATGGTTGTCACAGAATGGCAGTGAAGTGAGTTGTCCTCCAAACAAGACAAAAATTCAAGCAACCATGTTCAGTCATCAGCTGGGGGTGAACCACTGCATATAGATATAGTGTTATCAACCAAAACATACATACCTTTCAGAACAAAAAAAAAATGTAATAACATACATAGAAAGGGGAAAAATTAACAGACGGAAGAAATAAAAAGAGATATTGGAGATGAGAAGAAATAAACCTGCGGTATCTCTCATTGATGGGGCTCTCTGCTCCACCATAACTGGGGCTGTCCCTAGGCTCAGGCATAGAATTTGGGCTGAGGCCCCGATCATTGTCAGGGCTACCCCTCTCTCTTCTATATGGACTTCGACTCCCTCGACGACCATTCTCAGGACTAAGTCTTTCTCTTCCATATGGACTGTGGCTGGAACCCCGACCAACCCTAGGACTAGGCTTCTCTCTACGGTATGGACTAGGGCTGGATCCATGACCATTCTCAGGACTACCTCTTTCTCTTCGGTAAGGACTACGGGTAGGGGCCCGACCATGGTCTACGACAGCTCTCTCTTTCTTATAAGGACTGCGGCTGGGAACCCGACCATAGTCTGGGCTACCACGATCTCTCCTGTAGGGACTTGGACTTCTAACACGACCATAATCAGGGCTTGCCCTCTCTCTTCGATAAGGACTGTGGCTGGAGCCACGACCATAATCAGGGCTCCCTCTCTCTCTTCGATAGGGGCTTGGGGATCTCCTCCTACCCCTATCCGGCGACCTATCACGATTTCTATCAGGACTATACCCATTTTTCCGTTCATCATCATCACGAACTGCATATTCCACTGAAATAACTCGATCCATCAACTTGCTGCAATAAGTAGAAAAAAAAAACATTAGGAATTATAAATTAAAATGGAGGGTAAGGAAACATTCTACTTAAGATCAAAAAGCATAATAAATAAAATGAATAAATGAACCTCATGTTTGTAGCATCCAATGCTCTAGTGGCATCCTCCTGTGCTTCATACTGCACAAATGCAAAATTCCTTCTGATCCTAACACTTACTATTTTTCCATATGGCTCAAAATGCCTTTCTAAGTCCCTAGTCCTTGTATGATACGGATCAAAATTAATAACAAACAAGGTCTTTGAAGGTCTTGTATTTGTTGAAGGTCTTCTTGAACTTGAAGATGAGGCCCCAGGCCTTCTAATTCCACGTTCATGCTACAAAACAAATAAAGAAGCAACAATAAACACAAGTTGTGTAACAATTAGCATCAAAATAACAATTCTATTACCTTTGTCCATTCAACACGAAGCCTACGTCCCTTGCGACCAAATTCAGTCCGATCAAGTCCTCGAATCGCATCCTCCGCATCTCTTTCATCTTCCATATAGATAAAAGCAAATCCTACACATAATAAAGTAAAAAAATTAAATAAACATTATAACCTCCATGTTAAAATAGGATAACTAAGTTAAGAATCCTCCCGTAAAAGGAATCTTCCCTATGAGATGGCATTTTCCCCTTCAGCATCCTACAAACCACTTAAATTCCTACCTTAGAATAAAAATTTGGCAACCTCCGTGAAATCTACAAACTAAGTGACCAGCAAAAATAGTAACAGACCTTCTGTGATGAATTAAGTGATGTCAAGGAACAAGATTCCAAAAGTGGATGTCTCATGGTAAGTCAATGAATATAGTGTGCCCTCTCCATCTATTCTGGCGCCTCTGCTGTGAGGTCGGCAATTTTTCTAGCTTGAAACATGTCTGAAATTGGAGGCTGGGCAAAAGTCATGAGGAATGAAAAGACAATAAAAATGTGGTATGGTTGAGTGCCATGGCGGATGAGAGTGACTCTTCTTGATAACAAGAAAAGGAAGCTTGTCACAAGCAGTAAATGAAATTCTGAAGTGTGCATCCATAAGCCAGGAGTATGGATATCCCAAGAAATCCTGCGCCAAAGAAAACGTTGAGTATGGGGGTTTATGTTTCAAAAAAGATACTTGCTTTTTTTGTCAAACATATCCTGAACCCCCACTGGAACTCAACAAGGATGGTTGCTGTTTCCAAGTCACATATTCTGAATCGCATGAAAGTATTGGGCTGAACGAATAACACAATGAAACTGCCACCTTCATGGATGGGAAATTGGATTGGACCCACCACAAATTGCCGTGTCACTGAAGAACTTCACTGCCTTTATATGAAATGTGGGTGGTACAATATCATTTATATCCGTTCATGCATAGAATACTGGTACAGATTGTAAGGACTGAGGTAATTTCAAATCCATGATGATGGACAAATTTACCTATTACACCACGTTAAATAATATAGCATTTCTGTTATCATTTGACCGTGTTATGATAATATAGCAACTATCCACTCCATGCTTTCTGAACTCACACACTTAGTCTGTTTCTTCACTAGAAGAGTAAACAACTTCAAACACCAGACTTCAGTGTGACTAGCAATTGTTACATGAAAACATTTCACTATATGGCATAAATTACTTTAACCCACCATGTCATAACAAATTCTGAACCTTAGAATACTTTTGCTATGACATTAAGCCAACAAAAGGTTAAATGCCCAAAATTGTTCATGTTTTGACCTTAAAATTTTAATTAAAAGTTTCTTTATGTATCTTCAACGAAATAAACAAGTGGAATATACTCAAAATGCCATGTTCCTGAAACCCATTCAAGCCTAACATTTCTGCAAGAATTTATATATCTAGCAACAGATGCAAAAGACAGTAGAGGACAAGAAAAGAGAGCATGCAATCTTACCAGACTTCATGTCAACTCTATCAACTTTCCCATATCTTCTGAATAGTCTTTCCAGATCAGACTGACGTGCATCATACTCAAAGTTTCCACAGAATATAGGCCTCATTTTCCCTAAACGAGATAACAATTTTACCACAATTATAGAGTAAAGATGAAAATAATAAAAGCATAACAAATGCTATAGCTCTATGAAATTAAGACCATATTAC
This sequence comes from Trichilia minutiflora, assembly GCA_035590515.1. Classification (NCBI taxonomy): domain Eukaryota; kingdom Viridiplantae; phylum Streptophyta; class Magnoliopsida; order Sapindales; family Meliaceae; genus Trichilia; species Trichilia minutiflora. The sequence goes on along the minus strand of JAVXUL010000021.1, from coordinate 9,709,495 downwards.
TATTACTATACCTCCAATTAACAAAAGACACCATTATTTCACCATGCACCTTCATTGAAAAGCACAAACAAATATATATCCTACCAATGAATAAACAAGTACAATTTTACATTATCTATACATTTACATATCTAAAAAAATTTCAGGCCACTTCCAACTTAGCTAGGCTTCCCACCTTTTTCTGTAAACAGGTTTAAAATAGAATGGATAAAGGGGCAACGATAGTCTGATAAATGATTGCTTCATTCTTCAACATGCTTTCAGAATTTACTAAAAAATTATAACAAGAACGTAGCTTATTCAGGTGCTGAGGTATTTAAACATTAAGCCAAAACAATATATCATGCTAATTAATGATTTTCCCCAAAAAATTATCATAGCATCCAATATTAATCATACCACAACCACAGAAGTCGAAAACTCCAACACTGTACAAAGATTGAGTTAAACGACACTAGAGATTTGGATCTACTGTGAAAGAAAAAACAGATCTCAGATCTGAGCAAATCTTGACACTTAGTTACCAATAAACTCGATAGAAAATAAAATAAACCGGTCAAGCCCCTAAATTTATCAATTCCTCGTTCCGTCTCTCGTGTTTTCTCGAGAACCAAACAAAACGCCAGAAAATTTGATAGTAAAATAATAGTTAAACGAAAAACAAGAAAAATGAACTTCGAAAGCTTTCGGCAGTATACCTTTCGAGGCGGCGATTGATAGCTGTGAATGGAACTTTAGAAAACCTAAATGGAAGTCTTCTTAATTGTTGAACCGGCTAAACAGAAAGTTGTTCATTACAAAGGATAATGACGTTGATATACGGAATAAGGGTAGAGAGATGCCCCTGAGTTTTCCTTAAATTACATTTAGCACCGTCAAATATTTTTTCAATAATGTTAAATATACAAGTTCTTTAATAAAAATTATAAAATAGAAATTGAACTGTTACAATAGTATTTATTATTATTTTAATTTATATTATTTATTATTAATTATTAATTATATTAATTTATATTATTTATTATTAATTATATTAATTTTTATTTTTATTGTTACATAATTAGTATTATTACATTTTATCAATTAATATTTTTAAATTTATATAAAATATTTATATTTGGGAGAAAATGCAAGACTAACACGTGGATACCCTATTAGTAAGATACGTGGCAAATATCCAAGTGGCCGCCCCAGGGATTCCATTGTCTTAAAAAATCTTCGTCCCAAGCAATCCGGGCCCAAGAGTTTCACCGTCTTAGGCATTTTTTGTCCAAATCCTTTTTTCGCCTAAGATTTTTACCGTCTCAGGTCCTAGGAAAACAAGGACTTCTTCTCAGATTTTTTCGCAGTCATCAACAACACGCCTTAGGCATCCAATAGTAGGGGCCCTCAGACATCCTCGTTCCAGGGATCAGGATAGCTTCTCAGGAGAAATCACCCCAAACCAGGATTCCTTTCATAGTCGGCTTGCAAGTGACCCCTGACCTGGGCACTGATGGACACGTGTCCCCCTATTCAAAAATGGGAATGAGTGTTGACAGTAAGCCCACTATTGAGGTAGCTGCCCACCATAAATGCACCGATCCTATCCTATGACCATTTTCAGGTGATGGAATGGTGTCAGGTCTTTAACCGACAGACATGTCAGCAACATTAATGAAATTTGACTGCACACTGTCCCATGACAGACATCACATCATTTTCATTCTCCGATGCTTAGTCACTGTCAGGGGGCACTATATAAAGGCAACTTTTTCAACGGAGGGGGGACTTTTTTTGGCCACTTCTTTTTCACTCTTGAACTTCAGGCACTTGGAGAACCGAAGAAACACTTTGGCACTAAAGAACACCTTCATTCTTCCTTCTTCATCTCCATTTGGTAACCTCTGCACTTAACTCTTTCATAATTGCCATTTTCGGTTTCTCTCTTCTTTATTCAATGGAAACAGCACTTCCCTTCCTTCACTAGTGTCTGACTTAGGCATCAGAGTTTTTCTACTGGGAACCTCTCCCGACGTCACTCAAAAAGTTTTACTATTTTATAGACTTAGGAGGTGAAACTTTGTTCAAAATAGCCACACTATCAGTCAATCTCTGGTAGAAAAGTCACCGTCCGACAGCAGCCTCATTGCCGTCACACCTCACCAGCTAAGTCATTCCACGTTGGTCGCGAGGAGAGTCCACGGACAATTCTTGTACCAACAACTGGCGCCGTCTATAGGAATCAAACAAAAAGCCATTGAAGCATCGTTTGTGGAGGAAGGAAGGAGGAAAAAC
>JAVXUL010000021.1:9684392-9707118 GCA_035590515.1 Trichilia minutiflora | reverse complement strand
GAGTTAATCATACTTTAAGTGTAAAATGATAAATTTAACTCTTAATACACATACACTTTTATGTACTCATCACCAGGTGAATCCGGCCTCAAGTCCTAGGAGTCGCCCTCTCAAGGGGACCTAGTCTCCGATCCTAGGGAGTCAACCTCTCGGGTAAATTCGCCTCAGATCCCAGAGAGTCAACTTCTCAGGCGAACATGCACCCCCTTTTAGGGGATTTATCCTCAGGACTCAGAGATGCGCCATAGCTCTCAGGTACTAGTGATTGAAGCTCTCAGGCAAATGGCAGTTGAAGCCCTCAGAAAGTCCGTGTCTGCCTCAAAATGAGCCAATCTATCCCTTAGAAAGTGCAGGATCATCCTTATGACTATAACAGCCTTTCAGGAAAATGTCTCCCCTTCACCAGCATGTATGCAGCCCTAACTAGAGAATCCCTATTCACGTGCCCATGTTATCAAAAAATAGGAATGATCACTAACATAGCAAGGCCTATGACGGGAGTAGATGCCTTGCCCTAGGAGCTGCCTATCTCATCCTTCACTATTTTCAAACAATGTGACAGTAGCAGACCTAGGATTTACATAAATATCAGCTAAAATATTAATGGAAGACGGCTACACATTGCCCAAAGGCACTAGGGTTCCATCATTCCCATTCTTCGATGCTTAGTCACATTACTAGGGCACTATATAAAAGGGGGTTCTCCAGCGAAGGGGGAGGATTGGATTTGGGGATTTTGGCTTGATTCAGATATCTGGATTTTGGCATTCTTCTTAGCCCCCATTTTAAGCATTCTCCTTCCGATTTCCTCCTTCTTTATACTTAGTAAAGGAACCTTCATTTATCGTATTTTATTCCCATTTACTCACCAGAATTTACCATATCTTCCTTCACCATATCTGACTTAGGCATTGGAGTTTTTCTGTCGAAAATTCCTCTCGACGTGACTCTTAGTGTGTTATTATCTTGTAGAGACTTAGAGGTGAGGCTTTGCAAGTAGGGATCCGACCAATAACTCTCTCTAGCGTAGATCCGATAACGTAACAGCCATGTTTATATTAACACCTCAATAATTCTATTAATATTTTAAAATATAAATAAAATTAAAATAAATTTGATTAAAGTAAGTTTGACCGGACTTGAGACCTATTTGTCATATTTTTAAAGTACAAGAGCCTAAGTTTAATTTTGCATTTATTATTAAGAAGCTTGTTGGACAAGCTTTGGACCCATTTGTCATTGACTATAATGACAAGCCAATTAAGTAAATGTGATCTTATAATTATCATATATTTATTTTCTATTGTAGGATAACTGATAATTCTTTTACATAAATTTTTTACTCCAAAATTTCTATTATGTGAGGTATATAAGGTTTGAGTATTTGAATTAAGTTATCTAATTCTTGATAATATTCAAATCTCGATCAAGATTCCATTATGTAAGGTTGGGATAAGAATATTATTTGAAAAAATATAATGGTTTGAATATGACTAGTGCAGGATACCAAGATTTTTATTTTGTAAGATATCTGAAACTAGAACATAGGGTAATGTTGAGTCTTGTGTGAGATATAAAAAAAAATTTATTCTCTACTTATTGAGATTAATTGATCAAGATTTCTATTATTTGAGGTCAGTTAATTTTAATAAGAATTCGATACCCACTAATAATTAAAATCTAATAAAACTTTTAAATTCTATTTAAGGAGTGTAGAGTTTAAATTAAATAGTGAAGTTGATTTAATCAGTATTTTTTTACATGAATTCAGTTGTTGATTTGATTTTGTAATTCAATATATTAACAAACTATTTTCTGTTTTTCTCATATTTCTCTTAATTAAACTTTGAAAGTAATCTCTTAGTCAAACTAAACTTTAGAGACTAGTTAAAGAACTTAACAATGGTTCTTGAGTTTGACAAATAAGCTACATTTTAAAAGTAGAGAAGCCCATATCATTAGAGGTTGACGATCCCCATGAGGAGCAGGATGCTTTCAATAAGTGGTAGGTCGATAATCATAAAGTACGACTCTACATATTAGTCACAATGAATAAGGAGCTTTAGGAATGACATGAGAGTATGTAATCTCCATATGAGATACTCAAATCCGTACAACAGTTGTATAGAGACAACTCTTAAGTCATGAAATATGACATATGCAAGATCCTATTCAGTATGAGAGTGAGGAAGGAATACCCTTCCTATGACCATATCATAAAGATGATAAATATTCTTGGACAGTTAGACATGCGAAGTAATCTTATAATTCATAACCTTAAGGTGAATTTGATTCTCTAATCCTTCTCACCTAGTTATAAGAGTTTGATAATAAATTTTAACTTGAATAGAACTGAGTGATTGCTTTCTGAGCTGCTTAATAAGATTCAAGATTATAAAGAGAATAATAAAGATAAAGGACATTAGGTTGTTCATATGGCTACTACTAGTAGAATTGGTAAACGATCAAAGCATATGTATCAGGGCCTTAAAAGACCTAGGAAAAATAATAAAAGCACTTTGTAACACCTGATACAAGACTATCAATAATATTGTTCACTTTGATGCAACCCTTGGGGGCTCATAGTTTTGTTCTTGATAATAGTTTATTTGAGGACTTCCCAAGAGGTCACCCATCTTGGTACTGCTCTTACTCAAGCACGCTTAACTGCGTAGTTCTTGGGAATAAACCACCACCCATCTCAAAAGGCCTCGTCGACAATTTGGTTCTAACTCTACATATATAGCCCAGTAACTTTCTCTCATATTTTAATGTGAGATTCGGTTCATTCCTATCCCCTGCCATCCTAAAAGCCTGTCAGAAACAGCTCTTTGCTCAGGCTCCCTCGCCTCAGCGCCACTCCCGCCCTTATCGGACGGGATGTTATACATCTACTCCAAAACAATCTAAAACAAAACCTTCCAAGAAAAAATGTTTTCATCGTGAGGCAAAAGATTATTAGAAGAGCAATTGTTCTCAATATCTTGATAGCCTTAAAAAGGCTAAGACAGGTATGTATAGCAGTTATATGATTGAATATGAATTAAGTGTTAATTCTAATATATATATTTAGGTTATTAACTCAGCTGCTACTTCTCTTATCTATGTGTCTATACAGGTATTATAAAATAGTTCTGCACTATTAGGCGATTAGATCATCCTGAGGATAACTAATGGAGCAACTGTTGTTGCTACAATCGTAGGATCTTGTAAGTTAAAGCTATCATTCAGGCACATATTGAGACTTCAAAATATTTTATGTTTTGCTTCTGTTGTAAGAAACATAATATTTGTATCTGTACTATGTCATATTAGATATTCCGTATAGTTTAATAAGGATATGTGTTTTATACATTTTGAAAATGTATGTGTTGGCAAAGCAATTAATATAAATGGTTCATATATCTTTTAATTGAATAATTGTTATATAGTTTCTTATATTTTTAGTAAAAGAATTCGTAATAAAATTAATCTTAAATATATGTGACATCATATATTAGGCCACATCGGAGATAAGAGACTCACTAAGCTCGAGACTAGTGAAAATTTGATCTCATTGGGTTTTGAACCTATTCTAATATATGAGTCATGTCTTTGAGGGGAAATGATCAAATTAACCTTTAAGAGTAAAGAGAAAAGGTCAAAAAACTATTGAATCTCGTACATATAGATGTATATGGACCATTCAGTGTGACAGTCAGAAGAGATTTTGACTGCTTTATTACCTTTACTGATGATATGTCATAGTATGTATATGTGTATTTACTAAAATACAAATCAAAATACTTTAGAAAGTTTAAAGAATTCAAAAATAAAGTATAAAACCAAACAGAAAAAAGTATAAAGGTTCTACGATTAGATCATAGAGGCGAGTGCTTGAGTACTAAATTTTAAGAATTCTTAAAAGAAAATAGAATAATCTCGTAAATGACTCCTCCATATATACCTCAATTTAACGATGTGTTAGAGAGAAGGAAAAATACCTTATTAGATATAGTACAATTAATGGTTAGTTTCACTAGCTTACAATTATATTTATAGAGATATACTTTATAGATCACTATATATATCCTCAATAAAGTTTCTTCTAAATTAGTTCAAAAGGCTCCATATAAAATATAGAATGATGAAAGACCTAGTTTCAATTATATGAGAGTTTGAGAATGTCCGACATATATCATATCAAATTAGTCAAGTCTGACAAACTTGGTCTTAAATCGAAGATAGGTTGGTTTATCGAATATCCTAAAGATGGGTTAAGATATTATTTTTACTTTTCTTTTGATTAGAGAATTTTGATTAGTAGAAATGTACACTTTTAATGAAATTATTTCTTGAAAAAGGAAGTACGAGTATGAATATTAAACCCCAAACTGACCAAACTGATATTGGAACATCCAGTCAGTAGACTTTTATACCATTTCTTCCAGTTTCAACTCATAAATTAACTAGGGTTTCGAGACTCCTAAAGAGATATGGATTTCTCAATGAACAATATTTTCAATTTTACTTAGTGGGAGCATCGGATTATGGAGATGATTCGAGATCCTATGAAGAAGCAATCTTGAATAAAGATTTAAGAAGATGACTAGAGGTAATGAATTTTAAAATAGAATCCATACACATAAACCAAGTCTAGACAGTTGTCGATCTACCTGAAAAAATAGTTCTTATCAATTGTAAATAAATCTTCAAGAAAAAGATTGATAAGAATGGACAATTAAAAACCTATAAAGCATGGCTAGTTACTAAGGGTTCCGCTCAAAAATTAGGTTTGGATTATGAGAAAACCTTCTTGTCCGTTGCTATGATAAAATCTATCCAGATCATGTAAACCACAACCCCGTACTATGATTATGAGATTTGATGGATGGGTGTCAAATAACATTCCTTAATAATTACACTGAGGAGAATCCGTTTATAAAACAACCTATAAATTTTGTATCATCTGCTAAATCGAATAAAGTATGTAAGTTATATCGATTCATTTATAGATTAAAACAAGCCTCTCCAAGTTGAAATATACGATTTGATGAGACAGTCAAAATATTTGATTTTATCAAGAATCTAGATGAACTATGTGTATACAAGTGGTTAAAGGATCATGCAATCATGTTTATGATATTGTATGTAGATAACATATACATAATGGTAGAAATTAAGCTCTGATTATCCAGAATATTCTCCATAAAGGATTTAGGAGATGTCATATATATTCTTAAGATTTAGATCTATAGAGATAGACCAAAGAGTTTGAAAAAGTTTAGTATAGAGAACTCTAAGAAAGGTCTCCTGTCCTTTAATAAAAGTTTTTATTTTTCTAAAGCTATGAGTTTAAAGACCGATGAAAAACGACAATAGATGCATAGTATCCAAGACATCAGCTATTAGTAGCTTGATGTACGCTATGTTATGTACATGATCTGATATAGCTTATGCGATAAGTGTTACTAGTAGGTATTAGGCGAATCTTAAGTGAAACACTAATCTATAGTGAAAACAATCTTTAAGTACTTGAGAAAGATTAAGAATTTGATTCTGAGTTATGGATCTCAATAGTTGAGTATATATAGGTACTCAAATTCAGATTTTCAATTGAATGTGAATGATCAAAAATCTACATCTAGTTTCTTTTTTTGTATAATAGAGAGGCTATAAGTTGAAAAAGGTTCAAATATAAGACAACAACCGACTTTATCATAAAAGCTGAATATGTCTCGGCATCAAAAGCAATTTGAATGCAAAAGTTCATATCTAAACTAAAAGTGGTTCATAGCATGGCTTATCTGATAAATGTATTATGTGATAATACAGATGTTATTACCTAAGCAAAGGAACCTAGAGCACACCAAAAATGAAAGCATATTTAGCAAAAATATCATATACTGAGAGAATTTATTGGTATTGGAGAAATAGTTATACAAGAGACACCTTTAGCAGATAGTGTGGCCGACCCGCTTATTAAAATGATGATACTGAAGCAGCTGGACCAGCATCTTGAGAAGATGAGTATTAGATACAATAGTTAATGACTTTAGTGCAAATGGGGGTTTATTAGTGTTTTATACTTTAAAATCATTCGTATTGTCGATTTTTAGTATTAATATATTGAATTACTATTCGAATATGTATTGTACATATTTATTAATAAAAAATATTTTAATTACTTATGCGTTTGCTGCTTTCTTTTCTTAATCATACTAATAAAAAGTACAGATAGAAATTACCCAGATAATTTAGTTATCTAAATTGTTCCCTATAAAAGTTGTATCGATTGGGTATCGATATTGTGCAATAGACATACTACATGTCTCCGATGAATATCATGAGATGTATTAATATGGGTGATATGATAGTCATGTCATTGAACATTAGTATGAATTAATAGTTAGAGAACTATTTTTCAAATGTGACTAAAGATATGACGAATCACAAGGAAGTATGATGTCAATGATTCATTATATGATTCTACTAATGTGATAATTATTCCTCAAACCTAAAATGTCATTGTCGTCTTTTGGTATAAATGCACATTATATGGTATATAAATGCAAGACTAATCAAGTTTCGTATAAGAAGTTGATTTGATCATGTGTTATTTATATTGAAATATAATTGATAGTTAAGATGGGATCCGTTGACTTGATATATAGGATATCGGGGTATTGTTAACCTAATTCGGATTTAAATTTTCAGTCGAATATTGATAAATACCTAAAATATAAATATTTGATCAAAACAACTAGAAGTTACATGAAAAAATTTTATAATAATAAGTTTAGTACATAATAACCAAAAGTTTGAGCAAAAATTGAGTTTAGAGGTTTTGACATCTGTTAACCCTAACTTAATTGGGATTGAAGAATAAAAGGAATTTACCTACACGAAACGTATAATCAAATATAAAAGATTCGATAAAGACTTTTTTCATTATGATTTAGGTGTTATGACACATTATTAGGTATTAACTATAGTCATTAAGTACCCAAAAGGTTTAAAACGAGATCGATTTTGACTTATAACTAATACCACGATGAACCTAATATGTCACAATATAAACTTATGATCATTCTTACTATTAGAAAGAAAAAATATTATCCATAAGAGAGCTAGTACTCTTAGAGATGATATTAAAAACGTAAATAATTTATGAGTTAAAAAATTTAATAAATTGATAGTTATGTTTAAATAACTCAAATATAGCTTAAAGTAAGTTATAATATTATATTAATATTTTAAAATATAAATAAAATTAAAATAAATTTGATCAAAGTAAATTTGACCGAACTTGAGACCTATTTATCATATTTTTAAAGTGTAAAGGTTTAAGTATTATTTTATATTTACTATTAAGAAACTTGTTGAACAAACTTTAGATCATTTTTTCATTGACTATAATGACAAGAGTAATTAAGTACATGTGATTTTACTATAAATAGAGGTTATTTTTTATTTTTAAAGAATTAATGATAATTTTTGATAATTATCAAAAGCTTTTTCTCTCCTCTTCTCTTCACGGTCGACCAAGCTTGATTTTGTCATAAAAATTTTGATTTCTTGGAGGCTTGTTGATTTACAAGCTAAACTTCATCAAATGATCACTAAAGGTCAGTGATTTATGAAATTTTATGCTTAATTTTCATATATTTTGCATAGTTTTGATGAATTTGTGTACTAAACCTCAATAACATGTTTTAGATGTAATCAATCTTTCAACCACTTAGATGTATATAAGGGCAACAGGTGAAGAAGATTATGAACAATAGTTGGTAAAGTTAATAGGTTCTAATCCTTTTACATTAGACTTGGCTCCCTTTTTAAGGAGGTGGCTATCATGTCTTGCAAACTTTTCACATGAACTCTCAGAGAATGAGAGTTATGGGTAACCTATTGTAAGGGATTGGCGTGTGCTATAAGATGACTTGTTGTAGGATGCTAACGTGTACTGCAAGGTTTATTGACTATCAATTAATCATTGCATTGTGCTTTCACTATTTTGGTAGCTTATATACAAGGAGCTATTTAGTGAGTAATTGTGTTGGATAGTTGTTGATAAGTTATATACTTGTAGTGCTTGATATGTGACCTTACCACAATACTCTTATTTTTAATATTGTTGGTCTCCAACATCAAAAACGAGCTAAAAATAGAGGCTCTTGACTTGGTTAAAAAAATCCTGGGACCTTACCTAGTTTTGCCCTTGGATACTATTAAAAGGTCTGTCTCGAAAGATTATAAATGGTATCCCTGATGCCGAGTCAAAAGTGATGACATCAACAAGATTCTAGTTTTGGAAGCATAATATTTGGGTGAGTTTGGATCCTTGATCACATGGCAGAGATGATGATGTGATTAAAGTAATGATGTGAACGAATGTTCACCTCTATTAACTAAAAAAAAATCCTATAATAATATATGATTCTCAAATTAGATTCTTCGATTAATATTCCTAACTACAACATCGGAGTTCTAATTTTATCATTTAGTAGTAGTCAATTTTCTCTCTAACACATTAAAAAATATAATTTATGAAATATAAAAATATAGTAGTAATCGATTTTCTAAGGTATGTACTTAAAATTACCTCAATAAATTTATTTGTTTTAATAACTACCTCTTTTTTGTATATCAAAATTCTTGATTCTTGTAAAATCACTTGAGAATTCAGGCAATTAAACCACCGTTTTTCGATTCATACTCCACCATTTCTCTGTTTTTTTAGAAATTACCCATTCATCATACTACTTCCACTTTAGTTGCCTATACACACAAAAATATATAAATATTTATTAAAAATTAAATATGTTAATATATTGATTTTAAAATTAAAAAATTGATAAGCACATTCATAGAAAAATTTATCTTTAGCATATTCACAAATTAAAAATCTAGAATATATTTATTATCATTAATAACAACAATAATAATCACACGAAACTATTTTGAATAATTGGTTACTATTTTAAAATTATTATTATATAGTTCAGTTCAGTTTGATTAATTTTAATATTTTAAAAGTAAAATTGAAAAGTAGTGAGGAAATGATAGTTTAATCAATATAAGCTACTTGATTCAGATAATTAAGTAAAACAAGTTTTAAGCCTATAATTTTTTTTTAATTTCTTTAACATATTAATGTTAGGACCAGCCGTAAATTATAGAGCTGTAGTGCAATACATATTTTTATGTTTTAATTGGATCATATTGACCCCAATATTTAGTTTTATTTTAAATGGAGAAATGGAACTGACATTACGGATGCCAATGATTAAATCAACTCTGTTGTAGCGACGGCAATGGGTTAGATTTTTTCAAGTATCCAATCCTATTTAATTTTAATAAAATAAATTAAAATAATAAAAAAAATAAATTTAGAATGTGTTTAGATATTAAAATTAAATTCATGGTAGGTTTAAATAGGATTTAAATCTATAATTTTGATTATTTATTATATATAAAATAAGATTTAATATATGAATATTTGTACCTATCAAACTCAGTATCCATAAAAATCTTAAAATTTTATAGGATAGAGATAAGATTTGAATTCGTAACTTTAAAAGATAAATAAAATATATTTATTATTAAATTATATTAATTATTTTATTAATAATAATATACATAATAAATATAATTTTTAATTTTTATTATCATAAATTAAAATGGATGATTTATCTTGTATATAATTTTTTTTAAAATTTAAACAGATAAATTATATTTATTCAAAAAATTAGAATATTTTGTACTTAATTATAATATATATGTAATTTATATAAATTATATATCATATATATATATACAAATTATGTATCATATATAGGTTCTATTTAAATTTTTATTAAAATTTTTTATTATTATATTTATATTTTAAAAAAAATAGTTCAATAGGTATTTATATGGATACTAAATAGTATACAAATATTATTAATCAAATTTAAAATAAATATAAATATATATTTAAATAAATTTAAGATAAATTCAAATATTTAAAATAATAATATATAAATACGAAAATAAATATGATATTTTTCACTTGCATCGCCGTCCCTGCTCTTACCGTTAAGTCATTGGGCATTGGGCAAGTGACAGATGGTCTATGTTATTAAATTATGAGTTTTATTAAAAGTCGGACTTCGTAGTATAATCTGTGGCCCTAGATAGCCTAAATTCGATTTTGAATCAGACAGCCCAAAACATGGCATAAAACATTATTTTATTTCAAAAATCAGAGAGATTTCAATCTTATTAGGAAATTTTTTTTTTGGTCTTTCATAACCAGTTGGAGAATGAATGTATTACCCCAATAGAAATAAAAATGAATAAAAGATAAGAAACAGTACGAGTAACAACATGTTGGTCCATTTGATTTATGTATAGTAAAAGGAATATTAGTATAAGAAATTTGAAGAAAAGAAATACATGCTATTAGTAAATAGACAAGTTTAAATCATAATTCATAAGGCATTAATTATATTTTAAATTGATAAGTACAAAAACTAGACGTTGGTATTTTATAAATGACTATGACTTGCCAAAAATAAAAAAAAATAAAAATAAAAACTCTAAAAGAAAGATTGATTTGAGTTAAAAAGTTGAAAAGAATAATAAAATTATCCATAAAAATAAATAATAAATTGTATTAAAAATTTGAAATGCACCAATTAATGAGGAATGACTAGTTCTATATATCAAGAAGATCTGCAAAATTTATATACAGTTGGTTTATGAAATCGAATGCAAAATTTAGCGAAGAGTTATTTATGTGAAGAACACCCGGATGGCTCTCAAAACTAACTGTAAAGCACTAAGAAACAATTAAAAGAGGATATATGGGAAACATGCATATTATAAGACCAGGTAATTGAAAATATCAAGTTTCATATTAAATGTAGGATACGCGTCCAAATTATTGCAAACTAAATTAAACAACACCGAAAGCCAAAATCCAAATCCAAAGTCCCAAAGCCAATTCTAAAACAAGCCACTCTTTATTATAACCACTATGTATTTAAGAACTAAATCCAATCTAAGTCTAAAACGTATATAGAGATCGTATCTTCATGACTGGATTTAGATGAAATAGAGATCGTCACTCTTAAAACGGCCAATCGCTGAATAAGGAATTTATGAGCTCCTCATCCCAACCCTGCAACGAAAATTACAACCAAAATTTTCCAAGGGAAGTTAATTTAGTTTTCGAAGAACTTCAAATGTTTAAAATAATGCTATTTGAAGCTTAAGAACTATGAAAATGCCTGATCTCCTGAAGGATAGTTTTCCAGTTGATCCTGGCCATTTAGATCTGAGTTGATAAAATTTTCATCGCCTTGTTGCTGCAAGTGAACAAAAACTTAGTAGGTTAAGCAATATACGAGAACAGTCATGATAATTCGTTGATGAATTAAAAAATTGATGGCAAATTGAAAAAGTACTAGAGTTGCCTGATTAAGGTTATGGTCCAAGTTTGTATCATAATAATCCGAGGGATTTGCGTTACTGTCTGGGACTTCTTCAATCTCCTGAAGCTGGGCACAGCAACAAAATTTAGGAGTAATTAATTAATTTAGCATCAAGAATAACAGGTACTAAACAGTGTATAAAATTATAGATTTTTGAAAGTATCAATAACTAAGATATATTATTCTAATTTATGACGAAATCAAATGTGAAGTAAGTATTAAGGATTCGACATGCCTGTTCAAGAGAAGGCTCAATCCGGGGAGCATTTTCCTCAACATCATATGCACTTGAAAAGTCAGGCCTCTGAGACTGATTGGTCGGAAGATTCAGCACAGCTTGATATGAGATATTAGGAAAGTTAGGATTCAAGACGCTCACCCCAACTTCTTGCTATATACAGTCAATGGTCAAAAGAAGAAAAAGAAAAAAACAAATAAAAAAGTGTCAAATAAAGCATTGTTAAGTATGCCGAGAAAATAATTACACTTAATTAATAGAGTGACTAATTTTCTCTTCAGAAATGAATGATAGGTTACGTACCTGATAAGGGAATTGAAAGTCAGTCAGATCAAATAGAAGGCCATCGATGTTAAAACCCTTGCCATATTGCTCTGAAGGATGAGCGATGCTGTCAAAAACAGAAACATGATTCATCTGGCCAAAAGTAAAGTCATTTTCACCATTGTTGCCGACTCCATACTGTTGCTGTGACAATGACGACAGTACTGAAGGATTTGCGGCTTCTTTATTGACACCAGCAAATGCTGTATCAAACACTGAAGAAGAAGACTCTCCTCGAGCCAAATAAGGGAATGCCGGAATTCCCATAAATCCAGCAGCAACGTCTTGGTTGACGGTCCCAATGAGCAAGCCACAGCTAACATTTGGAACATTAGGATTCTGACTTGGTTGACCTATTCCAATGTGTTCCCGAGCATCATTTATTCGAATCCCATCAAAAGTTGAATAAAGGTCTTTGATAGTTGCCATATTATCATAGCCTGCAGAGAAACTAGGTTTCCAGCCAGACGACCCAAAGTTATTGAGCGGTGAATCTCCTATGTTATTACTATAGAGATCCGACGACCTTGCTTGAGATTTTTGTTGGTACAATTTAGTGAAACCTTGAGACATACTTCCATGCGACAACAAATCTGTTCCAATGCCTTTTGATCCTATGCCATAAGTGACTTGGTTTGCTGCATAAAGAGGATTTCTGTTGCCGGTTAGTGACTGATATTGAGAACTAGTCTCATTGCCAGATAGCGCAGCTTGAGAGACAGTGTTACTACATGTCGCTCCACGGCGTGGGAATTCTGTGGAACTAAAGTTGGTAACATTTAGAGCTGAAATACTCCCTCCATGTCCTGCTTGAAACGACGAGGTTCTCATTGGCTGCTTTTCTCTGATTTTTGCATAGTCTTGTGCATTTCTTAACGTCAATGACGAATGACGTGATGCAAAACTGGATCTAACTGCACTTTCGGAACCTATAACTGCGACCTTTTTTAAGAAGATCCGATATTTCTGCAAAAACTCACGCATATTTCCATTAACGATCAAATGATGGACAGAGGATCTAATACAAACATTTACAATGCAAGAATGTAATATTCCTATTTCTTTCTCCGTTTTAAACTAGAACTTCAATGGACCAAGACAATTTTTATTAGAAAAAAAATGAAAAGAAAATTAGTTATATAATCAAGGGAACATAATTAGTCTTACCTTAGAATATCCTGCATACAACAAGATGTACGAGAAATAAAAGCTTACAAAGAAAAGAACAAAGAAACTCAGTATGAAAAGCCACCGTAAAACAATCCCAATGAATTGGAAATAAGTACGAATTCAATATATGATGAGGAAAATCCCTGTACAATATAACTCGAGATCCTGTAAGTTAAGATTAGCCAAGATGAATGAAATCTATTTGTTTTTCTATTAGCATTAACACGTGTGTCCATATCCAACAATTTCACCCTTTTAACTGGGTGAAATTTTTAGTTAGATAACGAACCTGCAAATGGCTAGCAACATTCTCTCTAGTTAAGCCTGGCAAATTCATGAACTCGAGGATTTTCTTGGGGACAGCTTCTATGTGAATTTCATGTAACAAAATGGGTAAACAGAAAGAAAATATATAAATAAGAATGCTGTTATCAGTAATAAAGAACTTGAATAACAATAATGATATCATGAATAACGATAATGATATATGAACTTACTTTCAAGAGTAATATGTCTAATGGCTTGTAAAAAGCTATTGTGTAGAGAATTCGTCCAAACCAACTTGGCCTTTTTCAGAGGAACGGTATTCTCTCCTTCTTCGTCTTCCTTTCCTCTCTTTGAAGCCTTTCTTTTAGAATTCTTTTTTCTGTGCTTGTCTTCGTTCACAGATGATGCAGATACAATATCCTCGTATGATATTTTCCCGGCTGAGGACCCTCCGTCAATGCTTCCCATTTTCTCGATAAAGACAGATTTTCCTCTCTGAATTCCAACAGCATATTGCCTTACATTTTTGAGATCGTCTGGATTCACTGGTTTCACCATGTAAAACACAGCTCCACTTGCTAGACATTTCAGGATCACACTTTCTCGATCATCCGAAGACATTACTGCAATGGAAAGAAAAAGTGAATTGAAGGGAAAAAAAGAATTACTGAATGATTACAATAAACCCCTATAACTAGCTAGTTCACTAGTAGGAACTCCAATATACCAATACAACGAGCTAGTTCACTAGTACTAATTTTTGACGTACGAAATCCGAAAATTATTATTTATATTGATGATTTCTTCAATTGATTAAGAAAGGAACATATTTTCTACATAAAATGAATCATAAATTTGTTTTTTGCGTATGAATTTTTCTTAAATGAAAAGGAAACAAAAAATTAAAACTTACTAATGACAGGCAAATTAAATTCTTCATTAATTTGCTTTTGCAGTTCAATGCCATTCATTTGTGGCATGTGGAGATCAGTGAAAACAAGGTTGATGTCATCTTTCTGTATCCGGATAGTAGCTAAAGCATCAACTGGTGATTTGACAGTCACCACTGAAATTCAAGAAAGAGAACGATTAGTTTACCAATGTGTATACTTCAACATATATATGAAGCAATTCTTCTGTTATCGGAGGCTGGAAATATAGTAAGTCTTAGAAACATATTGCAATTCCCAATCAAGAATTATGGTTAGACCTTATGAGGAGAAAGATTTGTTACGTCCTTTCTTTATTCAATGATATTTGTATTTTATCTATTAAACTCATACTAGGAGGATTTGAGAAAAAAAAATAGGAATGGAAATCTTTTATCAAGATTCATTAAATCAACAAGCATACAATGTATAACAGAAAAAAGAAGAAGAGGAAGAAGAAGAAGAAGAAGAAGAAGAAGAAGTATAATTAAAATGTTTGATTGTTTTTCCAGACAACAAGGTCTGGAGCAGCACTCATTCCACTTTTCATCAAATTTTTTTATTTGGTTTTTAGTTTTTCGCACAATTAATTATAGGATAAAATTTTGTTAATAAAACAAGGAGACAAGATCAAGGAAAAAAAAACATTTGCTTAACGTTGAAAAAAAGAAGGATAATTGAAAAGAAAACACACACACACATGTAAATATGTTGACAAACAAACAAATAAAGCTATGAACAAAAGCCGAACTGAAGAACTTAATTCTTCCATTTGAAATAGCAAACTATCGTGCATAAGAAAAGAAATATTTAGAAGAGAAACGGAAACCAATGCATGCAAAGTCTTATTAAATCACTAGCCAAGTAAGGATCCTCGAAAAACGAAACTAACAATCGAAGCAAGTACAAAGCAAAATCCTGAGTCCCGGCCGGGTTTTGCCATTCCTAGATCCGGATCCAAATGGAATAAAGAGTAACGGATTCGGGTGAAAAATCCGGATAAATGTCCAGTCTGGAATGGGTCGGTATATACAGGTCATCAAAACTCAAAATCCGAAAAAAATTTATGGGTGAATTTGCCTCACGTTTGAAGGACATCTCAACCTTATAAATCATAAATCCAATCACCCCCTTCAGAAAATTAAAATTAAATCTCAACCTTATAAATCATAAAATCGATAATCTGAATTTATTTTAATTTTTTAAAAGAGGTGATTGAATTTCCTCGAAACATGAGAGGGGAATTTAGAATTCCCCAAAAATGTATTTATTACTTATCATTGGTTAAAAAAAAAAATTTTAATATCATTTTCCATCAAATTTGATACCATTAAAATTTTTGTTCAATTTCTTACTCATAAGACTAATCGTTTTTTTATAAATTTAAAGTTTTAGATCTAAAAAAAAAAATTGATTAGTCTTATGGTAACTATCATAGTATCAATGTGTAGGAAATTGAACGATGATCAGCTAGATTTTTTGCGATTATATGAAGCCCGCATTTGGCTTGCACTTTATGCAGGTTTCAAAAGTTTTAAACCACATTCAGTTTTTTGCCTATGCGGCCGGATTAACTCGCGCTTGGAACACCTGAGTTTTTGTGGACTGGGTCGGGACCGGGTTTTTTGCCATCTCTTTACATTGTTAAGGGGTTAAATTGTAAAAACCAAAATCCTAAAGGGTCAAATTTAAAAAATATTTATTTCAAAAGATTAAGTTAATAAAAAAACTTTTGAGTTTAATTGAAATTTTGTATGTCCTGCAAGGGCAACGGCCCGTGAGGCATGCTAGCGCTCCGCCCAGCTAGAAGCAACAGATCTAATAAAGGGAATGAGAACGAAAGGGTAGAAATCAATAGAGATTTTGAGAGGAAAAGAGTGTTTTAATTTCCAGGTTATTTGGCTTTGAGTTGAACCGTGTGATATCCATTGATGCACCCACCCAAAGCCTTCACTAACCTAACACAATTTGTAAAACGTAAAACAGCGAAATTAACACCAGATCTTTGAAGAGAAATTAAAATGATAAAGAGCACGAATCCTCACTGCTTTTGAAGCTAAATAAAATGAAACTATTTGAAATGAAAAATATCTTTTCAAATATTCGATGCATGTAAAATTTTGTCAAATGATAACTGGAAACAGGAAGATCCTGAAAATATGAAGAAAACAAGTTAATGACAATTTACATGAGATCTACTAAAAGGATAGGGAAAATAAAGAATTAATATTGTGCATCCAAAAGTGTTATCAAATAATCGCCGTAAGAGATGATTAATTTGCAAGCATGATGCTACAATGGAACATGAGATATTTATAAAATATACCATCATATTTCCATGATTTCAGCGTAGCTGACACAATTGAAAGGGATGTAGAATCATCATCTACAACCAGGACAGTACATTTAACAAAAGAATTTTTGGCCATGAAATTAGGTTGACTAATTTTCACTCTCTCACCACCCACACTCTTGAGATGTTTGTGAATACAAGTCTACAAAGCTGAAGATTTATAGAAGAAGATGGTGTTAGGAGAGTCAGTGCTGTCTAAAAGGAAGGTGTTACATTTGTCACAAAACTGGTTTTACAAATATAAAGCGATAGACATAGTAATAGTAGCATTTTCCAACTCGGCCCTTGGTTTATTTTTTTTAATTATTCTTTCTTAATTTCTTACAACTTAAAGACAGTGTACAGATAAAATTATAGATATTATATGCATTCACACTCCCCGAATTTTCAAGTAATTAATGTTGAAAATCTAGTGCAAAATCAACAATTAATGCAAATTTCCAGGTTCTTACAAGTAGTTCTGCTTAAAGAAGATTTTGCAATCTTTTTATTTAAATTACTCTTTTCAGTTCTTTATTTTCTGTTTTGGGGTTTATTTAGAGATATAGATATAAACTTTTAAAATTTTTTTTTATATTTTTTATGTGATTCAAAAAAATAAGTATATCTTATCTACTTACTACTAATTATTTTGCTCATTGCAAAACTACTAATGTAATATGCTAGCACTAGATTAATCCAATAAGTGCATGGAATAAAGTGTTGATGAATAAGTGGTTATAACCAGCGACCTAGTGACAAAAGATTAAAATATAAATAAGAATAATGAGTTTAATATATCAAAAAAAATAATTAAATTTATTAAAAATCATTTAAAGAAATAAATTTCTGCACATGCAAATAGTGACTAGCTAGTAATAAAATTTATATATATAATTATAAAAAAAAGATACAAATTATATGATTAATATGTTAGTTTAAAGAAATAAGCTTAATGGTTAATAACTAATTAACACTAATAATTGTTAATCTTTTATGTTGATATTAGATCCCCCGCTGCAAAATTTTCATAACTTATTAATCATGTATTTTTATAAAAATACTAATCATTAACACTTTGCTTCTCATCCCCTAATCCTTTTTTAAAAGAATTTATAACAACTTAGACTTTACTAACAAATCTCATTACATAATATAATATGGAAAATACAAAGAATTTATTAATTACAAGATCTTCATTGTTGATATTATAAAATCTGTAGTAATTTTTAAATTAACAAAAAATTATTTTCACCAACCGCCATTGAGAGAGTTGGTTGGTAAGCTCGCTTCTGATAGACTGGCAGCTGGCATGATAATTGAGAGAGTTCAGTATTTTGTAATATTTTATTACTAAAAACAGGATATTTTTTCAATTATTTTCATTTATTTATTTTTAAGTATAAGCTAGAAACCAATTATCTAGTTCCATGTTTCACAGTTGACACTTTCACAGTAGGAGTCTTTGTCAAACAAGAACCGAGAGCCTCGTATAGAAATCATACACCCGGGTCATGTAAGACATTTGTCAATAAAAAGCCCCCTCATTCGTCGGTTCAATTCGGGTGGGTTTTAGGTTAGAGGAAAATGGATCATAAAAAAAAAAGCATTTAATGAAATCTATGTTTATTCGTTTTTAGAAAGATAAGAAAATTGGGATAAAATTTTCACTTATCACTGGTAATTCATTAAATATTACTCATAACATGCCAAATTAGTAAAACCACACTAATCAATATTGGAAAACAAGGTACGCCCTTGTTTATTATAATTTATGATTTTTAAAAATCATTATCTTATATATTTGGTGAGATTATTAATTTAGTATACTAGTTTGAGTTGGAAACAGAATATTTTATTATTTAAGTGAGTTTATTAATTTACTGAATATTTATTTATTGTGGTTTTACTATAATTTTAATTATAAAAGATATATAAATATGTACATTAAATAATTAAAAAAGCATTTGATAATATTCATTTTTAAAGAATTTATATTTTTTTTATTAATACTTATATTTTACAATAGTTGTAGCAAAATAATCATTGCTTTATAATACTAAATAAAGCCGTAGATTTAGTTTAGAATTATGATACTTTTGTTCTTCTTTAAAACAGTTAAAAGAAAATATTTAAGAACACCAACTTTTAATGAAAAATTTTTTTCCAGTGATATGTAGCATAGAGTACTTCTTACATAATAGTGGCCGATTTAAAGTTATTATATTACAATACTAAACGAAATTATAATTTTAATATTTTAAAAAATATAAAATATTATTTTTTACTATAAAATTAATATTGATACATAAAATCTCCAATAGTTTTAATATACCACAAATAATGAATATTGCGACGATGATAATATGTTGATTAAAGGTTTTTTATGGTTGAACTTAGATTTGAGCGAAGTTGCCTATGTATTCTTTTTTTTTTTTTAAATCAAATCAAAACCTAATTTTTTATGGAAGACGATAATTTTTATATATGATTAGATGATTAACATTAGATATTTTGGGGACCATCCGCTATTAATGCGTTGGCCGTGTTCTTTTTTTTGTGAGAGATTTTAGGAAAAAAAATTACTACTCTTAATTTATCCCTTCAGAATCAGTTGAGATCATCTCAACTTGAATAAAACCTCAGCATTAATTAAGATCACTTGACGTTAGGTGGGATCATCTCAGATCGAGTAAGATCTCAAAGTTGAATAAGATCTCAAAAATGAAAGTTATTGTTCACATATCAAATATGGAAATACACACTACAAAACTTTATCTCTATTATTCAGATTGTAGAATCTGACCTCACAATTGTTCAAACTAAATTTTAGTATGATCCAATCGTTAACGTATCTATTTCTATATTTTGATAAAAATTGAACATAGTAAAAGAAAATCTGTAAAAATCTGTAACTTCATATATTTGTGGGTTATTATTCATAAATCAAAATTGGAGCTAAAAACTAAAAAAATCCTATCTTCACATTTCAAATTATAGAATAAGATTTAAAAAAAGTCTATACCAAATTTTAGCATAATCTAACAATTAACGAATTCATTTATGGATTTTGTGAAAACTGGACAAAGTGAAAAAATCTAAAACTTCTACCTATTTGTAAGTTAATATTTATAAACCAATATGAAACTATAGATTACAAAACTCCATTTTCACCGTTCAGACTGTAGAATAAGATCTTAAAAAAGTCTTAAGATGGTCTCATCTATTGTATCCTAATATTGTCTCATCCGTCTCATTCGATCCTAAGGTCTCATCTTATCCTAAGTGCTCTCATCCATCTTATTCGACCTCAAGTTCTCATCTTATCCCAAGGTGATCTCTTTTGTCTCATCTAACCCTAAGATCTCATCTCATCCTAAGGTGGTCTTATCTATCTCATCTAATTCCAAGATTTCATCTCATCTTAAGGTGGTCTTATCCATTTCATCTTATCTTCATCTTATCCTACTTCAAGGTCTCATCTCATCCCTAGAGGTGACATCCGATATTGAAGTAATTTCATTTAACTTGAGGTGACCTTCTTCGATCTCGAAGAGATTTTATTTGAACTTGAGATGATCTTATTTAATCCGAGTTGATCTCATCTAACCCTTAGGCCTTATCTTAAAGAGATCTTCTCAATCAAAAAGACCTGATCATCTAAATAAGGTCATCTAAACCTGGTTATCCAAAATGAAGTCATCCAAATCCGATCATCCAGATTTGATTCATATAATCCAAGAGACCAAAAAATCATTTAGTAAAAACATAAATTCAACTTTAAGAAGATAAAATATAAGGTGATCCATAGAGACAACAGCTCTTAAATTTTTTATTCTTGGGAATGAGGTCATTAAATATGAAATCTTAAATTATTTATGATAATTGTAATATTATGTCTATTTTGTTATATTTTCATCTCTTTTGTACCAAGTTTATTCACTCAAGGTCGAGCTCATTCACTCATTGATACTAAGCTTGTTCATTTGATGATATCGAATTCATTCATTTGATGTCGAGCTTATTTGCTTGATGATACTAAGAGACTGTTTGGTATGACTTTTTAAGTGTTTAAAAGGTGGATTTTGCTTCTCTTAAAGAAAAGAGAATTTAAATTAAAGCTGAAAGCTATTTGATAAATTAATTTATAAAAACTCTTTTTTATAGAAAAACTATTTGGCATAACAGTTAAAATAATCTCATTTTTTTATTAAAATTACCATGAAGGGTATTTGACTTTGTTAGATTAAAATATTTAACTTTCCTATAAATTAATTAATTTAGTAATTGATTATTTTTCTTAAGATTAAGAATTTATAATTTTTAATATTATAATGAACTAAATTTCTATAATTACTTAAAAAAAAAGTTTCACATAAAATTATCTAATAACACATAATTCATAATATAAATCATAAATCAATGTAATCTATTTTCCATCAATGCAGCAACAATTTGATTCCGAAATATACCCATGTAACCATCATCAAATAATCTTTTACTACTTGATGTACCAATTTCTTCATCATTATTTGTATCTTCTAAAACTTTAGGAATATAATTAGGATTTTAATCGCATTTGTCAAATTCTTCATTTGTAATACCACACTGTCTAATGTAATTATGAAGTGTTGTTATTGCAATAATAATCTTTTCTTGCTTTTTCAATGAAAATGACTTAATATCACGTAAAATATGTCATTTGTTCATCCAAACTCTAATTGTTCGTTCAATAATATTTCTTAATAAAGAATGTGCATAGTTGAATGTTTCTTCTATATCTTCTAGTTGACTACAACTTCTAAAATCAGAAATGTGATATTTTTCACATTTATAGGGTGCTAGATATCCTTTCATATTAGGATAGTCAGTATCTACTAAATAATAGTTACCTGAAAAAATTTAAAAATTTTCATATTAACTCGTTATTAAAATTGAAGATATAAAATATAGAATGATAAATTAAATATTATAAAAATTAAAAGTCGTATCTTCTGGAGGATGAGGGAACACTTGTGTCATTTTTTCAAACACAAATGACAAGATACGTGTATCATGTGCAGTGCCAAGCCAACTAACAATTACAAAAGTGAATAGTATATTAAAATTACACGCTAATATGACATTGTGTTGAATATCAATTTCTAACAATAAAATAAATTTGATCATTTACTGGAGGAATAGCAAGCACATACGATCCATCTATAGCACTAATACATTCTTTAAAATAAGGTCAAAATCTACGATCATTTTGAATTTTAGATGGAACTTCTGAAAATTAGAGATCTGGTGCCCTAATAATTTTACTAGCTAACAAATACAAACTATCTAACACTTCACTGAACTTTCTACTCACGGTTTTGCTGGATTTTTCAAATTTATTTTGGACATTATAATTGATTTCACTATGTGCACAAATCCAAAGAAACATAAAAATTGGCTTTAATGCTGTCATCTCTTTAGAGGATGTAACAATCCTTTATTCACCAAAGTATCAGTTAACTACAAAATAATATTTGTTTCCATTCTAAATATTTTATAATTTTCTCTAGGAGTTTGTAATGTTTCACGTACCCATTTTCATCCATCAGAATAATTAAATCGATTTTCTTATTTTATCAAGTATTTAATATGATATTCAATGACAATAGCAGCTCTTGTACAAATGATTTGTAATAACTTTACACTTTTTCTTCTTTTTTCAATTAGAGAAACTTCATTGAAAGACATCTGTTTAATAATGTAAAAAAACTTAAGTTCAAATATAAATATATCAACTAAAAAAACATATATCATGAGAAATAAAAAAATACATTCAAACAAATACAATTCAATTAGAATAATTAAAAAGAAAAAGTAGTTTAAATCAACACAACTACAAAAAAAAGAGTAGTTTAAAGTAACAAAATCAAAGAATTTAAAGAACAATTTGGTTAGACAATTAAAAAAAATAGTTCAAAGGAACATCGACCTAAATTAAACAAGTTAAATCCTAATCTGAACATCT
>JAVXUL010000021.1:9664982-9675783 GCA_035590515.1 Trichilia minutiflora | reverse complement strand
AAAGTAAACTAAGGTTTAAAATTTTATTTTTTGACTCAATCCAAATTAATAAAATATTTTAATTTAAGTTTAAAGTTAAAACCGCGAACTCAAACCGATCCTAACTGTATAATGCGGTTTGAATCGATTGCGGTTTGTGACATATTATCTGATTGACTTGGATTGCATAAAATTCAAATCGCAATATTTGGATCGATTTAAAATTTCACCTCAAATCGATCTAAACCGCAAACGGCCCTTAAGAGAGAGAGATATTCTAAAGATTCTTCAAATTTAATTGAATGAAAAACCGTTCTACTTATTAGAATAAAAAAAAGGAATGGTCATGATCATTCCATATCAATAATATCAGTGATACATATCTCTTTAGATTTCCACGTGATCTGAATCTACCAATAAAAATAAACTGAATAAAAATTCTCAGCCCCCATAATCGTTGCGAGTGGTAAGCATGACCTAAATTCATTATTATTTCCTTATCACTAGCACCCACGACAACAAACAAAGATAATCAAAATCAAACATGTTTTAATTCCAAAGAGAGAAGCCGATTGAAGAATGAAACCAGACAGGTTACAGCTAATCACTTTGCTTTTAGCTTGCACCCTGCGCATAATACGTGTTTGCATAGTAACCTCACCTTGCCATCAGCATCAAACACAAATACAGTACAAATATATAAACAAACAGTTAGTGTTAGCCAGTCAGCGCGCTGCTTTAGCCTTTTAGCTAGGGTCCGCGAATTCCCCACGCTTTTGCCCATCGTTTCATTTCTTCTCATAAACTCAAAAACTATTAATTTTTCTCATTCGAATTATCCTTTTATGTATATATATATAAGTTTAATCAAACACATGATTTAAGTTTAATACACATGTGACTTTGTGATATATATGGCTGATTCGGATCCTCCTCCAATTGAGACACCTAAACCAAACATACAAGTCCCTCAGGTTGACCCTCCTGCCTCTGCTGCGGCATCTTCTTCTTCTTCATCCCCTAGACCCGTTTTGTCCCCAGCTGGGTTGCCGGGTCAACCTGCAGCTACAGGGAGACACCAGAATTATCGTGGGATTCGGAGTAGAAGTGGGAAATGGGTGTCTGAAATACGTGAGCCACGTAAAACCACGCGCATTTGGCTTGGTACGTACCCAACCCCAGAAATGGCGGCCGCTGCTTATGACGTGGCGGCGCTTGCTTTGAAAGGCCCTGACACTCCATTAAATTTCCCAAATATGATTCTTTCATACCCAATACCGGCTTCTACATCCGCAAGTGACATACGCGCCGTTGCGGCTCAGGCAGCGGCAGCAAGACGAGAGAAGTCAGACACGGGGCCAAATCCGGATCCGGGTTGCATGGCTTCACGCCAGGAATTTGTCGATGAAGAAGAGCTTTTGAATATGCCAAATTTGCTTGTGGACATGGCAGAAGGAATGCTTGTAAGTCCGCCAAGGATAAACACACCATCATCGGATGATTCGCCGGGAAATTCTGATGCAGAAAATTTATGGAGCTATACTTAATAAAATAATCGATTTGTTCTATGATGGAATAGAAAGTGATAATAACTTACTTCTTGATGGGGTTTGCTTGTAAGATAGCTGCAGATTGGGGTTGCTTAGAAATCTCCTCCCTGTTAAGTATTGACGAGTGTATAGCTTGTTGTTCCTAAAAGTCATAGATGATTTTGCTACTGTAATTTTCGCTGTCTGATAATATCTGTACATTTGGAAATGTACCGAACGTTTGTCTCTCTTATCTTTGTTTTAATAACGACAACTAAGGAGAGACTTCTCTTTTCAATCTTCAGTAATAGAGTAATTGTGCTTCGATTCCTTTGGGAGTTTGATATTTATATAATACCATTCCTCCTTAAAAGTGATGATGTAGTATCGTTTTAATTCTTTTTTCTTCGATACTGTATTGCCTTATTTCTTTTTCCTTTTCTGATTTAGGTAAGTAGCTAGTCCCAGACCGAGTCAACACAAAATTCTTGGAGGTAAAGTTTTTCTGGAAAAGAATTGCTGTAGGGTTCAACTTAGTTTTTAACATTGATTAAGGGTATGTTTGAGATTGAGGTAATTAATTTTATAGATAAACTATTAAAGGTCAAATTGAAATCGGTAAGGATAGTTAAACATTAACTAACGATTTAATTATTGTGTTTTCAAAGTTTAGAAGAATAACAACGTTAAAGATATGTATCTAAAAAGTGGTACGACTATTTGTTGCAAGAATAGAGACAACTGCTATATTATAAGATTCTATGTGTGATGTGCTTTTTACTTTACAACATTTAGCTTTATATATGAAGGCCAACTGACAATTTGTATATATATACAGGGAGTAATATTTGGAAATTTGTGAAGAAAATAAAATATGTTATTTGATGATTGCTAAACTCATCTAAAATGTGAGTTACTAAGTGCTGCAGGTCTATTAAAGAATTCCAGCTCTTTGTATTAGAGAAGGCAGAAGAAATTTTTTAAGGATGCTAAACAAATCGATGTGGGAATTTTTTGACAATTTAAAAATAAAAGGTCAAAGTTATAAACTAGGAGGAGAATGTTTCAACGGCCAACATTTAGAAAAATTTGGAATGTTATAGATATTTTAATCCTCCTTTGACCCCAAATTGCCTTCTTAATTGGTAGGTGAAATCCAATATTAATAAATTTGGGAAAAATAAAGTTTGGTTGGAGGGGCCTTATTCCACAAGGTTCTTCAATACTTCCTGCTAAATAACCCCACCTCTTCTCTCTTCTTTTCCTCCTCTAGAAACGCTGGTGGTGACATTTGCTTTTACTTCTAGATTAGTTTTATGTCATTCTACTTGTTATGAATGTAATTTTCATTTGGATTTATATCTATGGTGAGTTTCTCCACCGAATCTTAATTTGTGATAATTATATCTTTTCTTTCGTTGTTTGTGTGGTTTGACAATTTTTTTTTAAGTTCTGAAACCTGTGTTTCAGATTTAGAAGATTCAAGCCTAGCAAGGACCGATCTCAGTAGAAGATCTATCACAATATCAATTAAAGAGATCAAATCAAACAACAGAGGGCAATTTAAAAGAGTTAATAAAGAGACATTTCTCAACGCCTGTAACTTGTACACATCGCCAATTGGGGAAGATAGTTCCTATAATGACAATTTCTGCAAAAAAATTATCCTAATAATCAGTGTGTAGCTAATGATATCTATTATTATCCATTGTCATGGATTTTATTTATTGTATTTTTAGCTTGTTAGTTGCTTAACTTATTAATATTTATATTGGTTTTAATAAAAATTCATCTTATTATATAAACAAGAAGAAGAAGAAGTGAGGGATGGCCGGATGGGGGCAATTGCTTTTTTCACTTTCTTTCGTTTTGAAAGAGAGTGGGATCAAACTTGAGAAAGGAGGGAGATGGATCCTCAATCCTTAATTGGGGAACTAAAACCCTTTTTATTCAATCGTTGAATATGATGCTTTTAATTTGAATTGGTTTGATTATTTTATCAATTGCCTTCGGTCGACAAAAGTACAGAGCTGGAAAACTGACAATTTATCGAACCAATATTCAACGATTCTGGTCCTCCCGACCAACTTGTCTAGAAGACCACTGGTGTATCTATATCTAAAAATATATATATTGCAATTTGCAAGTCAGAGTAATCACGTCTCCCTGTTTGCTTTTGCTGTTAACTTGGAGGCTTAAGCAATCATACATGTGAACAAAAATTTGAAAAATATCTTAAAAGGGGTCAGAATTCAGAAACCAACTTGTATGTAATACGTAAAATTAAATGTTGTCAGAAACCATAGAAAGGTGTAAAATTGACAATAAGTTATCATAAGCGTGGGCCTTTTTCTTTTTTCTTTTTCAAATCCTCCATTGTCATCCTGTATAGTTTTACCTTAATTTTGTAACAAAGCATAGCATCTACAATCCATATACGTTAATATCAAAGATTTCACAACCATATTGCATTTATGATGATTTGTTGTATCGATTGTTATTGTTGGACAAGCATATTGCATTTATGATGATTTATTGTATCAATTGTTACTATTGGGGATAAAAATTAAGCTTATAGTTAATTAGGTATTTTTTAACCTATCAAGAGGTCATTATTCTGATTCTAAAATTGGGATATTAATTACAGGATAAAATTCAAAACTATCCAAAAATTAAATATAGTAATAGAGGAAAATCTTACTCCTAATCTTGAGAATGGGATAACTATTATGTGATAAAAATTAAACCTATCCAAGATTAGTTTGATTTTAATTAGGAGTTAAATGCTGATTAGTGAAAGGTAAATCCTACAATATCTACACTAAACATTTGATCAGGATCTAGATTTTGAGTTTGGAAACTATTTATCCTAAGTTGAAGGCTAACCTCGTTATTACTGATTATATGATTAGCATACCGACTCGAAGAACACCCAAAAGACCACAGGGTTAAGCTTGCCATCATTGAGTTGATATTATTAAGGGACACGTGGAACATCAAAGAATACCTGTTAGACATGCAGTAATCCATAATATTATATGATAATAATTCTCATTTACATATTAATTATGTACTAAACCTGAGATCACGTGTAAACTCAAAGATAGTCATTAATCCATTAAACCTAATATTGTAAGTAAATCCAAGAGCAATCATTAACCTATCACCCAATAATTATATATAGCAGGCAATTAAAAGGAGTAAAGGACAAATGACACCATCCTATTGGTAAATGATAAGAGAAATAAATGATACTTTTCTACTAATCTCCAAAGCCTATAAAGACCAAAGCGATCCGGTAAGAAAGTTCAAATACTTTGCATTTTAAGCTTACATTTTGCCAACTTTTATCTTTATAAAATACTTTAAAAATCTGATTTAAATATAAGAGGATTATCATCGGAATGTTGATACCTTTGACTATACTATTTTATTGCAGATTTTATTTTAATGAACAAACTACGATAACAAATCTATATAGTCGCAGCAGCTGAAATTTCATACTTCAACCGTTATCTTATCTCTGCATCAAGTAACGTCATGACTCTTTCATATATATATAGAAGTTCCAAATAATGTAAAGTTTATCTTAATATTTTTTCCTTTAATAAATAAGATGTTTTTAAACACAAAATCATTGCATTTTAAATCAATTCAAACATTATAACAATAGTAGACCAACTCCAAGTCGGATCGATTTACAAATAATTTATTACAGAATACAATTAATTAAACCATTTTACATTTGTACTGGAGTACAATGAGAAAAAATATAATAGATACCGGTAAGTAGAACATCTTCAACTTCAACAATCGTGCAACTGAGCAAGCTCGAAAATGAAGTTCCACCGGATTTTCTTTTCCGGGCTCTTTTGAGAAAATCTCCTCCATTTAAGCTGGCCCTATAATGAATTTGCTGCAATAGAAATGCTACAATATATATTCTTCGAGATCTGAGTCTTGAAATCCTCTAATCTTAAAAGAAATCATACTAAAACATAATAAAACACCAAAATCCACAACCAATCAAAAATAAGATCCGGATAAGAAAAAACCACCATAGATATAACTCTAAGTAGAGATCTACCTTTATTTGAAAAGGAAAATTAAAATATAAAAGAAAGAGAAGAAGATTGTATCGGAGAGAGAGTCAGACTCCCTCTCCAGTGAGAACAAAAAGAAAGTGACTATATGCAGAAGGGGAAACTGTTGAAAAAGGACAGAAACTTTGAGGTAAGTTTTTCAAATAAGATGTTAAATATGGCTAAGCTATTTATTTAACATGTTTGAATTAAGAATTTTTATTTAAATTTATATAATCTTTTTAAAAAATTAATTCATATATATTTAAATTCGCATGAAATTATAAAATTTAGGTAAATATGTACATGTTTTATTATAAATGCATTTTTTATTTAATTTTGAAATCTCAAAGTTAAAAGATCCAGTTAATATTCACCAAGGCAACTTTTAACTTTCTTATACTTACTTCATGGTTAGTGATCCTAGATGACCACATTTTAATTGTAAAATTATTCTAATTAATTTTATAAAATTATAAATTTGAATTCTATTAGAATTATGATTATAACTTGCCTTTGTGAACATATTACGAAGACCAAGTATAAGTTTATATAAAGGAGACATGGCTTTAGAAAATGCTAGATAGATAAAGCAAACTTGTCTCTAACATACAAAAGCAATACGTTAATTTCGTAATTTGTAAAAAATTCAATTTGAATATGATTTTTTACTTATGTGTTTACACATCTTAAAAGTGAAGTTTAAAAAAAAATTATTCACTTCTCGTTTATAAATAAAAATTATTTTTTTTAAAGATTATTGCCAAGAAAAATCAATCGTTTAATTTTTTATTTTTATGACAAAAAACCAAATTAATTAAATTGTTTTTTTTAATAGAAACCTTGAATATGATTAGGGTTTTCAATGTGAAGGCAAATTCAGTAGAATAATGGAAGAAGAAAGATATCAATGATAATGATTCTCACAGTAACAGACAATAATTATAATTTATAATAAAGATGACCTTTTGAAGATTATGAAAATGAAAGAGGTCTGTACAGTGTACAAGGAGATTCTTTTTACTAATTAGAAATGTCCAAATATAAGGAAGGAGTTGCTTGAGACTTTGTCCGCAATCATATCCATAAAAGATTGCAAGTTGATTGTATTAAACGAGAGTAACAGTTTGGTTCAATTCATTTGGAGTACCCACTGTTAGAAAAGCGGCGGCCAATATGATGAGAAAGATTTTTAATTAGTGGTTAAGGGGGAAAGCAAATCTTTCTTAAAAAAAAAAATAAAAAAAAATGGAAAGGATATGTAGGTGATATGATGGAGCTGCGGTCTTGTTTTAGAAATATAATAATTGCTTTTGATTTCACAATTTTTTAATTAATTAACTCAACTTTTTAAGGAAATGATGGCTTAAACCAATAAACCCAACCCCAGCAACCATTTCCTTTCCCGTTCTATTCTGAAGAGAAATATTATACTTTTTTAAAATTTTACCATGCCAAAATTTGTAGTTAATTTATTACTATGACGGTAAAATTTAATAATTTATATTATTTTATTATATTATTAACATTTTTTTTGAAACGTGTAAGAAAATTGGTATTTAAATTTAAAATCGGATTAGTAATACTATAATTTAATTTAAAATTTAATCAATAATATAATATTTGAGTCGAATAAAATTAATAAAATATTTAAATTTTTATAAATAATATATTTCTAAATTTAAATCCAAGATCTTCAAAACTCTTATGTCAACAAATAACATTTATATTATTAAAATATTTGATCAATAAATGTATATAATTTATAATGATAAAACTTAAAATATCACTTAAAAAAATAATGTTATTGTCACTTTTATTTGCATTTTTAAGAATCTTATTTTTAATAAATCATATTTTAAAGTCTCTAATTGTAGTCCTTTTTCTCACACTTGTATATATATGAGCAATTTTTTTTATAGTTAACATTAGACATACAAAATTAAGATATCACATTAATTAATAATGAAATTTCGGAACTCCATCACGGACTACTTTCAAAAAGAGTTGGTTCGAGTCCTTGTTCTACTCTTCACAAATTTGTAAAATTTATCCAAATTTTATATTAAATATTTTAAATTTTGTGATGTAATATAAAGTATTTATTTTAATTAAATACTAAAAAATATGTAAAGAAATTAGTTCTTTTATAATATTTATTTTGATGTTACTATAAATTGCTTCCAACACAATAACACTGTTGAAATACTTTTTTTTTTTTAAATCTAATTATTTTTATAAAAATATTACACGTTTTAAATATGAAGATACAACTTGCAAGTTTAAAAAAATAAAATAAAAATAAAAACTTCCTATCACTATTCAATAATTCGATTTTTCCTGCTTTACTTAGCTGTTTCCTTGAAACAATAAATCATTGAAAGATTTAATAAATTCAAATCACTGTCAGATAAGACGGAAACCTGATCAAGTCATTCAAAGCTTTCCCCTAACTTAGTCCAGTCCGAACAGGCGAGAGCGGAAAGTGAAGGGACAGTAGTATCAATATAAGTCAATACTCATTCTAGTTATGGTCCCAGTACAGTGCCCACATCTGGAAAATTATCTATCGGCTTTGTTTGGTTCTCGTGAAATGATCACTTCCTTAAGGAAGAAAAAAAAGAAAGTTTCCTGTCTTTCTCCAAACACGGTTTTGGTTAGGATTCTATCTCAATGACAGGTGGCTTGGTCGGTACTTTCCTGATGTTGACCTCACACTTTCCTTTCTAACTTCCTGGCTTCCGTTACTTCCAACTGTCGATTCATTTAACTGATAACAATTAAATGAATCCACAAAGGGCCACGTGTTCCACGTGAAAACGCGGAAATAACCAACGCCTATCTGTGTAGAGAGCGAGGCAGTTGGGTTGGGGATTAACTGTCAACCCGTGTTTTGGTAGTCGTGTGACGTCATTGCAGAAAGGTATCTATTTGTCGTAATTTGCCACGTCATCCCTTCGCTCCTCGTTCTCTATTTAGAGGAGTTTCTAGGTATCTTCTACTTCTAGAACGCTCATATTACAGATACATAATTGGTAACTATGTTTTACATATTTTTAAAATTAAAAATATATTCTTGAGGAAAGAAACTGAGTAATTTTTTTTGGAATTTTTATGCAAGAACTCAAAGTAATTGTTATTTTGGAGTGTATTTATTACGTAATCTCGTTGCGCTGAACGGATAAAATCTAAACCGACCATTTGACTGAGACAGGTACAGGTTCATTCTCTTCAGTTAGAAGAAATAATTTTAAAAAAATAAGTAAATACCAGTCAAAACTCTTAACTAGGTCAAAGTACACGTGTCAATCACTGAAACATCCAGAAATTGTCTGAAAACAGCTGGCAGCAAACCCAGTCCCACTACCTTTCCATCTTCCCCAGTATTTCAACGTTACGTAAAAACCATGGACTACCAGCCAGCTGTCTCCTTATCATCATTCACCACACCGTGTTCGTGTTTCTGAAATGCCAAGCAGCCTATAATAATTCCTTCTCATGTATACGCCTCCAATCCACTTAGACTTTTTATCAGATTATAGAAAAAAAAAAGGTACTTCAGTGTCAGTGTCCTCTAATACTTTACACACTCCAGTTAAAACAACTCTTTTTTTCTCATCTGTACTGTTATTCAGCTTTCAATGGATTCTATCTCTAGTTGGTCACCAGAGTTGGCAGGATCTTCTCCTGTTTCGGACAGCAACAACGCTTCTCGTCTCAGGAATTTTTCGGATGAAGATGTGATCTTGGCGTCAATTAATCCGAAAAAGCGGGCCGGTAGGAAAAAGTTTCAGGAGACGAGGCATCCGGTGTATCGTGGAGTACGCCGGAGGAACTCAGGTAAGTGGGTGTGTGAAGTGAGAGAGCCAAACAAGAAGTCCAGAATTTGGCTTGGAACTTTTCCTACGGCTGAAATGGCGGCGCGAGCACACGATGTGGCTGCGATTGCTTTGAGGGGACGTTTGGCCTGTTTGAACTTTGCTGATTCCTCTTGGCGACTGCCTGCGCCTACTTCTTCTGATCCCAAGGACATACAGAAAGCTGCAGCGGAGGCTGCTGAGGCTTTCCGTCCTGCTGATTGCGAGGGAACTTCGAGGAGAGTAAATGATAAGATGACGGAAGAATCTTCTGAACCAATGTTGGATGATGTGTTTTTCATGGATGAAGAAGCTGTTTTCGGTATGCCTGCATTGCTTGCGAATATGGCTGAAGGGATGTTGTTGCCACCCCCTCAGTGTGATGGGTTCCACGGCGATGACGTGGAAATTAATGCTGATGTGTCATTATGGAGTTATTCCGTGTAATGAGTATAGTAATTTTGGTAATGATTGAGTTGGAATATTAGTAGGTGTGACTACAACCGCAAGATAATGTGGTTTCCGTACTTATATTTTTTTACTAGTACGGTACAAATGGATTATGGATCGACCGTGAGTCTAATGTTTACGAGTTTTGTATAATTGGAAGTGAAAAATGTCAGTAGGAAAAAGGAATATGTAATTAGTTTGTGACCATGACCATTTTCCCAACCGGAATTGGTTGTGTTATATGTACATATATATCTTATCTTGTTATATCTATAGGTTGAATACAATATTTGCAATTTGTATCTTCCATTAAGTGGGCTTGCTAAAAAAGTTTCAAAATCATTAAGGCTGGGCTATATTGATATACAATTTTCTTTTTAATTTCTAGCACTATTTATAAGTGTTGATGAAGATTTTATTCTCATTTAAACTTTTACTTAAATAACTGTGATTATTATCATCTAAAACAATAAATTTTTACTGTATATAATTAATACTTATTAGAAATATTTGAGTTATAAATGTCAAAATAATTTTATAAAAAAAAATTATTTAAGTTTGAAATAAAATAATTTTATACTTGTTTTAATAAAACTGATTTTTTGCGAATTAAATTTTTGAAGATTTGCCCTTAATTTCTATAAGAGTCATTTCTATTATGAGTTTCCAAGAGTGCACGGTCTTGTGAAGGGAATCCATTGGCCATTAAGAAAGGCCATTCTCCGTTGTAGAAAAAACCGACTTCTCACAAATACTATATATGTGTAGAAATTAAGGCCATTAAGAATGCATTATATGTGTATGCAATCAAGCCATTTGGACCAATAAAAATAAAACACAAAATCAAATTCTTATCCAATAAGAAAATGACAAGTGTCTTAATATTAGCCATAAAATAAAACTA
>JAVXUL010000021.1:9649785-9660813 GCA_035590515.1 Trichilia minutiflora | reverse complement strand
AACACGAATGGTTTCTAGGGCATACACACTAACACCTGCAACCAGTGTCGAGCTCACTTGCTCCGCAGAGAAAATGCGTCAAGTCTACCTGCTCCACAGAAAATATGCGTCGAGCCTACTTGCTCTGCAGTAAATGCGCGTCAAGCCTACCTGCTCCATGGTGAATACACGCCGAGTCCCTCTCAAATACTCTATCAGGGTCTGACTCCGATAATTGAATTTAGCCCAATCTCTTAT
The DNA here is from genome assembly GCA_035590515.1 of Trichilia minutiflora. Lineage (NCBI taxonomy): Eukaryota > Viridiplantae > Streptophyta > Magnoliopsida > Sapindales > Meliaceae > Trichilia > Trichilia minutiflora. The sequence goes on along the minus strand of JAVXUL010000021.1, from coordinate 9,660,576 downwards.
ATGAGAAGACCTTAGGCCAACGAGACCGCATTATCTTTGAGCCAAGGATATTTATTATAGAACCATATTGTTTCGATGCCGTACAGATTACTTGCCTGATGTACTGATTTCGGGATGGGCCATATCCGGAATGGGTCAACTATGCCTACTTACCCAACGCATCTGATTTAGGACAGGCCATATAGATCTGCTTGCCCGATGTACATATCCCAAAACGGGTCATCTGGACCTGCTTGCCCAAACGTGCAAACTCAGGGATAGGTCATACGTACCCCCTTCGCCCGATGAACATATCCTAGGCCTAAATCTCCTACCGGGACCATATCATTCCCGAGAAGATCTTAGACCAATGAAACCGCATTGTATCCGAGCCAAGGATATTTATTATGGAACCATGTTGTTCCGATACCATATAGACCCGCTTACTCGATGTACTGATTTTGGGACGGGCCATATCCGAAATGGGTCAGCTATGCCTGCTTGCTCGACGCATCTGATTCAGGACGGACCATATAGATCCGCTTGCTCGACGTACATATCCTAAGATGGGTCATCTGGACTTGCTTGTCCAAACATGAGAACTCAGGGACATGTCATACGTACCCCCTTCGCCCGATGAACATATCCCAGGCCTGAATCTCCTATTGGGACCATATCGTTCCCGAGAAGACCTTAGCCAACAAGACTATATCGTCTCTGAGCTAAGGAAATTGGGTAGCCATAGAATTATTCTATCCTAAGGCCACATGAATCATATTGTCCGAGGCCAGCTATCCATTTTGATTTTTCTTTTGCAGGTATCAAGGTATTTAGGAGAGACCATATGCCAGCAAGGCTGAGTCACACCTATTGTAGAGGAAGGATATTCAAGAAGGTTATACCACTCCTGATTATACTTTTGCATTATATTTCATCCTCCACGACCCGGGATTACACATTACCTGCGGTTTATATTTGTTATATAATTCTTTATTTTTATGGTCAGGTTAACTAATAGACCGGCCTATAAATACTTTCTTCTCCATTAATACGCTCTCCGACTTCAGTGTTAAATGAAAGTGATATATTTATGTTCTTACTGAATCAAACGGTAGTTCGTTTAGCCATATATTAATCCGAGGCGGATAATTCGAACATATTATTTACATGTATTTCTCAGTTACAAATTTTCTAAGTTATTTGCTCGGGGGCCGCATCTGAATATATTCGAGCCATATGCGCATATATTATTCTGAGCGATCTCTTTAACAAAATATCTTCTAAGTTATACACTTGGGACGTTTTTCCAAATGCACTTGTGCTACGCCCTTAAGAATTATCCCGAGTACTATTTTAATGAATAATTTATTTGGAATCCTATATTCGGATGTTTTTCCTGAATGGATGAGCTCTTTATCGGGATGTTTTCAATCCTTTATTTGGATGTTTTTTCCCGAATGGACGAATCCTTTATTTGGAGTTCTATATTAGGATGTTTTTCCCGAACGGATGAGATCTTTATCGGGATATTTTCAATCCCTTTTTTGGACATTTTTTCTCGAATGGACGAATCCTTTATTTGGAGTCCTATATTCGGATATTTTTCCTGAACGGATGAGCTCTTTATCGGGATGTTTTCAGTCCTTTATTTGGACATTTTTTTTTCGAATGGACGAATCCTTTATTTGGAGTCCTATATTCGGATGTTTTTCCCAAACGGATGAGCTTTTTATTGGGATGTTTTCTGTCCTTTATTTGGATATTTTTTTCAAATGGACTAATCCTTTATTTGGAGTCCTATATTCAGATGTTTTTCCCGAACGGATGAGCTCTTTATAGGGATATTTTCTGCCCTTTATTCGGGTATTTTCCCCGAATGAACGGATTCTTTATTCGGGCGTTCAGAAAATCGTCCAAGTTATTTACTCGGATGGCTTTTACTCGGATATCTATTTATGCGGACATCTTTTCACTCGGACATCTTTTTACTCAGCATCTTTTCACTCGGATGTATTTTTATTTGAATAGCTTTTTACTCGAATGGTTTCACCTAGCCAGAAAGCCATTTGGTTATCTTTGAGAAGTTGGATGTCTTTTCACTTCAGAAGGTTTTTTAAGTATTATACTTAGAGAAGTATTGCAAAGCACACCACAGTGAGTAAAATCAGACAGAGAGCACATATATAGAGATATAAGTTTTATTAATCAAAGTATGATATTACAGAATGTTCGACCCATGTTATTACAGAATATTTGACCCTATTTGGGTCTTATTTACATATGAGAGGTCTTGAATGGCCAGATCTGCCTCTGCCTTCTCCAACTTCTTCAAGGCAAAGATTTTCCCCTTCTCGGGTTCCTTATATCATTCTGATTGTCTCCCCTCACTGAGCATCTGCTGCATCATTTTTATCTCGCAGCATGCCTATAACCAGGAAGAAACATTAGCAATCGGGGGTTTGCAAGTGCAAAGTGAAAGGAAACCCGATGAAGTCAACAAGTGAGCTTGGGGATGGACTCGTAATAGCAGCTGCACTCAAAAAACTGTTATATTCGGTGAAGTGGGCTAGGAAGATGAAGAGGTAAACCCTTGCATGTCCGGGCACCCCCCGATTTTTTAATATCTCAAGAATCCAACCTTCCATGTTCTTTATGTTTGGCATGAGTGCCTGTGAGATTGACCATCCTTCCAATAAGGATCGCCATGAAGATCGCAAGCAGGATGTCATGAGAAATTAGAATAAAACTCTGAAGATACTGGGCTCCTCAACTAAAAAGAAGAGATTCATCAGTTAACTGAAAACAGGAAGAACATCAAAATAAGAGAAGCAGAGTGAGTATTCTGGGAGGTTTGAGAAGAGTATTTGACCGTGGCTTTCACAACTTTGCTCAAAGGAGGGAAGGTATTTATAAGCGAAGTCCAAGAAATCTCGACCGTTGATTTTGATTCAACAGACCAGAGAATGCCATGCCACCCAAAGGTAGAACGTCAAGAATCGATTCTCTTTGAATTTCAAATAAGGTGGGACCAGCCCCGACAGGTAATTATGATGGCCCGAATACCGTGGATTCCCAGATTAACCCAACAATGAAGGAGGGACACGTGTAGGGACGATTGCGTTTTTAAGGAGATAACGGAGATGTAGCATCAATCGAGCCAGCCGAGCAGAAGTTGCACAGTTTTCAATTAAAACAGTTATTTAATTAAAAACTGGGGGGATTAGTGTTGGGGGATTTTACCGAAGCCCAACCCAGTGGCCCAGGCCCATCTCCACGCCCTTATCAAGGCCCACCAAGTGCACAAGCGCCCTTATACGATGTCGTCCCGAGAAGCTGGTCATACCAACAGTAAGATAGCCTAACAACCTCGGGCACCCTGTCCAAGGCAACCAGTTATGAATTCTTCTTCAAGTTATTTGCTATCAACTTGTATTCGGGTTAGAGCCTTCAATAACATTTATCTTCGGAGTTGGGGGGTCGAATCAATATCCTACTATACAACAGTATAGACTTGCAGACACTCGGGGGTATGCTAGTCCCCACCCCTCCACCTTCTGACGACACCGAGGCTACACCCTGCCGTATAAAGGTCTCCCGAGAACTAGGAGATTTCATTCTTAGGAGAGCTAGAAGCTCCACTCAGAGGTACGAACACTCGGGGACTCGAGGATGACGTGGTAAGGAACAATGTCACAATTCCCCACACTCTCTAATTTTGCAATAGGTCACCTTGGACACGTCAGTCATGCAGCAACACGTGTCCATGGATACGCACTCCTAGGTTTTCCATATAGAGTATTCAAAAATCAAGAGAAAGGGATTCGATTCACAATCAGATTCATTCGAACAAGCATCGAGAGAAACCCATTATCAGATATTCTTTTAACTTTTCAGCGCATTCAGGCATCATACTCAGGGATAGAACATTCTATGCCATCCATACTCTTCATACATTCTTGTTTGCTTGTATGCACACCTATTGTACACACCAAATAAAATCCTCTCTGACTTAAGTATCGAAGGATTTTCGTCGGGAAACCGACTTTACCCCTGAGGTGTTCTATGTGTTTTATAGTTTCAAGCTCAAAGACGAGAAGAAAAATCTACTGATGGTCGGAATCGTAGACGAGACATATTTCTTGCATCAACAATATATAATATAAATTAAATAAAAATTAATGCTATCATATGATGTTAATTTGTATCTATAAATTTGTACAAAAGTTTGAATAATAAATTATTTAAGAGAATAACACTCAAACCAATAGATTAATTATTTATCCACCTCAAAATTGAGTCCAAGACAAAAAAAAGATATTTTATAATAAAAAATAAAATTTTAATTTCATATATCCGATTATTATTATTATTATTATTATTATTATTATTATTATTATTATATAGTAAAAAACATCAACTTTTATAATACTTGACACTCAATCCAAGACGTATCCTATATTTATTTCAAAATATAAAAATATAAATATACAGCAATCCCTGTATATGTGTTAAGAGACCATTCAGACTCGGGCCAATTTAGAATAGCAGAAGATTTTATCATACAACCAGGGGCATCAAACATATCTAGGTGGTGGTTTTTATTCGGCTAAAAAAAAGTTCTCTGGTTTTCCCTTGGCTGTTCAATGGCTTCAATGTTACCTTTCCCTCGTCCGCCTTCGTCTCTCCTTCCGGCGTTCCGGCATTTGCTTTGTGGGTTTTGTGGAAAACACGGGATGGAAAAGAATTTGAAAACAACAATCAACGTTTCACAAACAATAAGCCCAGAAAACCTCACTTTCAGAGTTAGTGGATAACAATTTGCAAGCAAGCAAAACATAGGTACCGAAAACGAAAGTTATCGAAATCACGATTTTAATTAAAATCGTTTTCTATTTAAAAAATCAAAACGTAAAATCAAAATATAAAAACAAAATTTTTAATAATATATAAATAATAAAATATTTAAAATATATTTATAAATTAATAAAATCAATTAAAATTAATCAAAATCGATCAAATATTTTAATGTTTTACTACTTTTTATTTTAACTAAAATCGAAATCATTTTCTTATTAAAATCACAATTTATTTTAACCGATTTTACTGTTTAAAATCGCGATTTTAATAACAATGCCCAAAACAAGCCCACTAATAGTTACAAGTGCTAGAGTTCCCAGAGTGAATGGATGCAGATATTCATAGGACTAAGAACAATGTAAAATCTAGTAAAGATTGTGTTTAAACCAAAAGCAATCTTTTTCCCTGAGAAGAGATTGAAAATGCTTAATGCTGATCCACCTCACCCCATCAACTCCTGCATATGTTACCCTTGAACAAGATTAAAACATAAAGACCCAATGCTAATAGACATAATGGAGAATTTACAACACAAAAGTAGGATACTTTTAATTTCTGAGTCTTCCACCTACAAACCTAATTGATTGGGTAGGGGAAAAAGGCAAACATAAATCTATGAATTTAAATACTGTTACAAGAAAATATCCCATATACTCCAGGAAATGATGTGCATCAAAAACAAAAATGCGAAACAACAGGACCTGCTAAGGCAAGCAGTCTGGAAAATGCGGACATCAGCGGATAAGAGAATGCATTCTGATGCTTAATAGAGGGGCGAGCATGTCAATGTATCAGATACAATCAACCATCTAATCAATTCAAGTCTTGGATGATGGAATTTTACTTCACTTTTTCCAGGAGAGTTGATGTCCTGAATTCAGCATCATCTCTGATAAAGCTCCACCAAATATACGTAAGAGGAATGCTAGCAGCATGATATAATGCATGAGCATCCACAAAACCCTGGTAGGGTGGGAAGTCGTACAACTTCAAAAGCATGGCTAAACCTTCTCCAACAACTACACCCCACAGCTTCCAGCGTGATGGATGGCAAGTGACACCACCCCAAACTGCCCATACGAGAAGTTCAGCCACACCCATGGCCAGACAGACTTTCAGGTTTAGGCCTGCAAAATGATTGTCTAAAAGTAAAACAGTTCCCAAGAAACATACACCATAATGTAAAGCAAATCTGAATCAGGACAAATTCATTTTCCAACATTTTCTCTTGTTCCAATTTTGATGTATGATTGATCATGTCATAAGCTTTAGAGATTATGTTTTCAAGTGATATTAACCACAGGTTTAAATCACATTTACAAATACTACTATTCCATAGTTTCAATTGAGTTTAGAGATAGTTAAAAATAAGTGAGTGGAAGGTTGATCTTAAATGCACTAGAACTACCACTTAAGAAAAATATGAAGAGTTGATAGATTAAAAATGGCCAAGCAGCTTGAAACCCAACCTGTAATGCCAAGAGTTAGGACAAGGTGAATATAAATACAAGCGACAGGACTAAAACCAAGTTTATCATGGAAAGTTTTGCAGAGAATGGACCAAACAGAATATCAGAGAAAATTTTGAGGACAACTCCAAATAGTAGAGAAAAATTTAGTTTGAAAGAAAAGAAACACAGTCATTGTCATATAGATACCAAGGGGACATATCATGGACAGTATTTTGTCTAGCTAGATATATGTCATTAGAGGAATGAATTACCATAATCAAGTTTATAGAAATTCAGGTACAAGATGTGAGTTGTGACAAATGCAATAACTGGAGCGGCAACCATTACCCTGGCAGCCTCATCTCTCACACTGAAAGCACGCAGAATTGCTAGAATAAAAGTAAAACCAAGTAACGCCACAACAGATGAATAATTTAGCTTCTCTGTCAACTCAACATCCCTACAATCAAATTAAAAATGCCACATCAGAATGGAAAAGAAAAAAAAATAGAATGAAAATGAAAATAGCAAATATACAAAGTTCTGATCACCATTTCACTTCATAAGATCTAAAACATATTGGAGATACCTCATTTTCTCTCCAGATACAGTAATGGACAGTTTAACTATTATTGAAGTCAAATTTTGTATGCATATCTAGAATAACCTTCTTTTTTTTCAATTTCTCAAAATTGCTCCATGGAGCAATAAAAAGAGGTTCAAATGCCACAGGATGAATAAAATCCAATCCAAAACAACATCTGCTGAGATAATCAAGATCTAACTCTTTTCAGGGGATAAAGAGAGACTAGCTTTTGGAATTGTCAATCAGCAAATCATTGAAGTGCTGATGTTAGGAAGAAAACTGGGGCCCTCTGACAGAACTATTCTCTAACCATGGTGGCATAGAGAAACAAAAGGTACATACAGAAGACGACTGCTTACCGGCTATGGAAAACAGCACTCCAGAACCAGGAGTTCATTGCTAGGATGCCATAGATGTGCCACAAACCGGTATATTCGTAATAAGTCGTCTTATCTTTCCTCAAAGGCAACTTGTAGTACAGAAGGATGAAAAAGGACACCCAACCATGGAATTGCATTGAAAGATTCAATGCAGAGAGAGCAACAGCAATAGGCTCCTTAGAAAATAAATAACATTTAAATTAGAATTAGCAGATTAATAGTTGACTAAATCAGCTTGATTGAGTAATTACATCACTGAAAAAAATAGTGCTCTAGTAAATTAAATGTGACAACCTGAATTCCATATATATGGCGGAATGGCCATTTCCCATGATACTTGACAGGCTTGCCACCAACCTTTTCTCTCTCCTCTTCCCTATCAAGCATACAGTGATATCGGCAGTCACTACTGCAATCCCATTGTTTCCACTGGAGATAGAGTGGTTCTTGGAGATACCATGGCCCATCAACTGGTTTCCCAGCAGATGAGAAGTTACAGTGTTGGAAACATTTGCTCCCAACGCATCCTGTTTTCTGGCATTGCTCCACGCAAGCCCTGGCAGATCAATAACAAGTATGATAAATTAACATTCCAGGAATGAAAAATGAACAAATAAGAAATATTCTCTGGAACGTCCAAACAAATTATAGAGCAACATAGACTAAAGGAATTTCTTGGGCATAACACAAGTGCAGGTTTAGTTAGTCCTCTCGCCAGAACCACAATTCAATGTTAATAGACATTAAGAATGCAAGTAGAAAATAAGAAACAGTTAAACAAAGATAGTACAATGAATTCTTAAGAAATTTGATAGGAAAGGAAAATTAGCAAAATGATATTTCACCAAATAGCTAGTAGCATATGTACAGTAAGTATGCTAATCCAGAGACTGCAAGGTTTGCAGTGCAAACTTCCTTAGCATAACAGTGTCAATAATAATAGGTAAATGTACAACAAGACTGACGACAACAATTCAGTTTTACAATCTTAACCATTTTTCATAGCAAATGAACTCGATCAATGACAAGAGGATGACTGATCAGACATGATATCTAAACAGCATATTGTAAAACTAACATCCATAAAGTAAAACCAGAAACTCCATAGGCAAGCTTCAATCACTAAACTGCAGTACCATAATCTCTCAATTTTAAACTCCAGACCAGTTATTACACGATATCCTTCTTCCAAAAATTTACAGTAGCTCCTATGCAAGTCAAAACTATTATGAAGAAAGAGGATCTCTAGCAAATAAATGACTCTTCTGGTGCCAAAAATACTCCTGCATCTATTTTTAAGTATTTGAAATCACTTTCTACCAATTCCCTCTTCATGTCGTCGACAAACAGTATTCCTACTAATATCAGTAAAATTTCTAAAAGCATTGAATTCAAGAACTTAATTATATAAAATGCATCTCAGACCCTCTTTCTTAAGTTATAGTTAACTGTCATTAGTAAATTAGATATCTAAATTTCCCGAAAACTTACTACTCTGGCTCGTCAATACAACAGTGCAAGCATTTCACAATAAACCAAAATATAAAAAAATAAAAAATAAAAAATAAGCCAACATTCTCTGAGCAAAAACCATTTAATAAATTGGAAATCTGTACTTGTAAATCGGATCAGCATCACCGTCGATTGCGTAGAGAGCAGGTAGCAGACATGAAAGTGCAAGAAAAAGAGTAATCCATTGACGGTGAGACATCTGAATCACGGAAAGTAGAAGTCAACAGTGGAAGGTTATAGAGATTTCTACATAATCAACGGTCGGTGACGGAGGTTCAACGGAATGCTTGATGAAGTTTGTTCCATGAAAGGAGATTAGTCGAGAGCAAAGTGATGATTTACTCCGTGGACGCAGAGCCAAAAGTAAAAGTGAGTCGGTCCGAGTTAGGGGAGAATTGACTCTAGATAAAATGTTAGTACGATGGGGCAGAATCTCGCGAGGAGCTGATATCAGAAGCGATTCACGAGGAGACACGTGGATGTGAATATGCTGAAAATGAATTTACCAATTTGACCTTTCCTTTTGAAGAAATGGCTTGAAAAATTGTAACCTAGTCCTAGAGCCGAAAGTAGCCTTTGCAGTTGCGGCTGTATTCTGAAATAAAGCTAAAATTGTGGGGTCATGCATAATTCCGGTACTTAGTCTCCAAAAAATCCTCAAAAAACGAGAGACATGAGTTAATCATTTTTTATTTTTTCAATATATATTTCGTTGGGATTTTTTAGAGTTTACAGAGGAAGGAGTCGGAAGTCTTAATTGTCAAACCAATTGTCAAACCAAGTCTTGGGAGAAAATTTTAGGAGCGTAGGAAGTGCAAGGACTCGTCAGGCTGTCAATCCCAACTCGCTCTTGGAGTTGGACGGTCAGCTAACTTGAAACGAATTTCGGTACTATTTTTCTCACTGGATTATTATTAATTTCGTCGGTAACGTTTCGTAATTTTTGAGCTGAGGACACGCTGTCATAATCTAATTTTATCTTTTTAATTTTTAAATTCAATAAATAATAAAATTAAGTTGATGAAAATTAATAAAGAATTCAAATGCCAAGAATACAAAGTTCGAACTTAATTACGAACATTTTAAGATTAAATTATCAAATCTTTAAAATAATAAAGATGTAATTGGTAAAAAATAAGCCAAGAAATAAACTATTGCTCCTTTTTTAGTAAATAAGTAAAGAAGAAAAGAAAATTATCAAATTCTAAAAAAATTATATTTTTTTTATAAATTTTCAAAAATAAAAATATAAAATTGTTGGGGGATTTTAATGTGACCTAACCCACAGGCTTAAATTCATCTCCAAGCCCTTGTCCACTCATTATACAGAGGTGCTGTTCTTCGAATGGATTCCCTGATACGACGTTTTTCCGAGAAGCTGATTACATCATTGGGGAGACGGCTAAAACGCCTCAGGCATTTTGTTCGAATCTACTGCTCAGAGGACCTCCAACGATTCATCCACGGCCAACTCGCACTCAGACTCGGGGTCTGCAATGACCAGTCTTTTTGGACTCGAGAGGTCGGACCGGTATGTTCTTTCCAACAAAGCAGGGACTTGCGAGCACTCGGGGTGTATATGTATCCCCAATACTACATTCTAGCGTCTTCAAAACTACCACCCGTTGTGTAAGGGCCTCCCAAGAATCAGAGGATTTCATTCTCGGGAGAGTTGGAAACTTCACTCGGAGGTACAGACATTCGGGGATTCGGGGTGATGTGACAAGGGCATCATCACAGTGGGGCCTACGCATTTAATACAACCATCCTATGCTTCCTTAGACTGTCACCTTGCCACTCTACCTTGCCAGCTCACCATCTCCTCTATATTATCATCATTCCCTCTCCCAAACAAGAACTACGTGTGACTTGATCCCTCCACCAAAGAAGAAGAAGAGAGAGAGCTAGAAGAACCAGAAGAGAGGAAAGGAGAAAAGAGAGAAGAAAGGGGGGTATGTAGGCAGCTTGGGAGAGACCCAAATCTAATCACAAAAACACAAAAGATCGATCGACCACCGCACCACCA
>JAVXUL010000021.1:9625151-9641848 GCA_035590515.1 Trichilia minutiflora | reverse complement strand
TATATTTATAATAATAAAATTTTAATTTTAAAAAATTAAATTAAAAATATTTATTATTATATATTTATAATATTTTTATTTTTTATTTAAAAAAATTATAATTTTTTTATTTTTTATTTAATTAATTAATATAAACGGATTAATTTGTTTAGTCCGTTAATTTAATGGATTGAGTTAAAATTAAAGATTTTAATCTATTTATTAAACGAATCAATCCGATCCGATCTATTTAACGTGATCCCATTAATCTTGATCCAACCTATTTAAAACCTTATTTACAAGAGTTTTGCTTTAAAAAATTGCATCATTTAGTCTACTGCTTACTTGTAAGTAGGAAATAAGATTAAATTTTTAATTTTAATTTTAATTTTTTTTTTATTTTACAACAGTCTAGAAACAACTCTCTCTTTTGAAAGAGAGATGTTTAGTCACAAATATTTGAAAAATATTCAAACCTTTTCGTGGTGTGATGGTTGAAGCTCACGACGATTAAACGCCCGCGTTTGATTTGGTTTTTTCAAACTTTTTTACTGGTTAAAAGGATTTTATAATATCAAAAAAAAATTTAGAATTTCTTTATTTATTATCTAGTTCTCGTTTTTGAATGTCCAAATTTTCGATTTTTAATAATTTTTTTAATGGCAGAGTTTTTTAATTTTTTTAAAAGATTAAATTATTTGAAATAATTTTATTAAAAATTATTTATGAATTTTCGTAAGGATAGCTTAGTGTGAGAATTAAATATATGAACCCATTTTAAATTCGATTTTTATTATATAATTTTTTTTATGAAACATCTAAGAGACCATGCTGTGGGTTTGACAAGCGATAATAAATTAGGATTCATATGATGGGTTTGACAAGCAATGATATATTAAAATTCAAGATAGGATTTTATGCAATGGGTTTAACAAGCAATAATATATTAAGATTCAAACGATGATAGATTAGGATTCTTTTTACTAAGCATATAGAAGATTAGACTACACAAAGATCGTATCGCATATCAATTCAATTAGTGTATGATTAGGGTAAATTTATTACGTATAAAAAAAAAATTTATGATAATTAAGTACTTAATTTTCAGTTTTAAAATTTCAACTGAAAAACCATTGAACGGGCAAGTACATAGTAACCACTAGTGCAAATCAAGTTTAAACTACAAAACGGTGAGTTTCCTTCGCTGTCTAGTTTCTACGATGCCGTTTGCAGTTAGTGTACGTGCAGAGGTAGCGAAGCAGAGGGTGGCTTGGGCGAATAAATTTTATTTTATTACCGTACCGTTAGCGCCATCCCCTCTTTTCATTGCTCTATTGGTTGTTTTGTTTATTCGCACGCACTCATCCATGGCCATTGTCACTGCAAATCCGCTCTTTCTCCGTACCAATCCCACTTGCCTTCCAACTCCAAGTCGCCACGTGCTCACCAAATCCAATTACTTACTAGCTTCTCCCCCGCGCCAATCACTTGCTTTCCCGCCATGTCTACTGACGAAATTCAATACCAAACGTACAATCACTTCGGCTTACGTTACGGGACCCGCCTCTGACCCGATTATCGATGAATCCAATCCGAAGATAGATGAATCGGATTCTCGGACCGAGATAATTCCTCCGCCGCCGAATTTGATCACTTGGGGGCTGCTCTGGAGTCTTTTGCTGAAGCACAAGCTGAGGCTAGGTCTCTCAGTTTTGACACTTGTTGGTTGTACCACGTGTACTCTCTCCTTTCCCCTATACTCTGGTAACATTCGTCATTTTTCCTGTGCAATAGAGCTAATATTTCTTCTTGTTATACTTTTAATAATGAAAATATTTTTAATATGTTCAATCATTCATCCGAAAGTAATTCCAAAAAAAAAATGATAAAATTTACAGGTTTTGGATGGAGAACTTCTAATTGATCTAAATTTAAAGTCAGTTTTAAAATTGTATTGAAAACCAGATTTCCTAAATTCCTTACTCTCCTGCGTAAATGTTCTTTGTAGGGAGGTTTTTCGAAGTTCTAATAGGCTCGAGGCCAGAGCCACTTTGGAGGCTACTCAGTAAGATTGGACTATTATACGTGATGGAGCCCATCTTCACTATTATTTTTGTAATAAATGTGAATACTGTATGGGAGAAAGTGATGTCTATTGTTAAAGCTCAAATTTTTAGAAGGGTATTGATTCAGAAGGTACAGTGTTTTCTTTAAATTTATTTTCCAATTTTGATTGATTGAAGTTTTACCTTGAAAGGGCATACTTTATTTACATGTTTTAGTTGTTCTCATGCAGGCGGAGTTTTTTGACCGATACAAGGTTTGTGACTGTGTTTCGATGTTTGTTTTGGGGTAAAAGGTGGTTTGTATGTATATTGAGATAAAATGATTCTGGATTTCAATAATTGTAGTATGCAAATAAACTATCTGAAAATGTATCCTGGCTTACGTGAAGGTACGTTTAAGTTTATTACAAGTCAATAAGATTGTGATTCTTATGGGTTGATCTAATGTTTCTGGCTTCTGCTAGCAACTCTGGGTGGTCTTGCCATTCTCTTTTGATTTTCTCTTTACTTATCTTATTGCTCCACTTTTAATGTTTGATCTATCGGCAAGGAGATGTTCTATCTTTACAGTTGTCATGATTTCTCGATTAAAGCCGTGTTTTCCACTTTTAGGTTGGCGAACTCAGCGGTTTGTTGACACTTGATTTGAGTTCTCTTAAAGATCTTGTCAGTGAGAACATTTCAAGAGATCGTGGATTTAGGGCACTTTCTGAGGCAAGCCACTCTATATTAAGTGACAGTGAGCTTTGTACTGCCGACAATTAGCCATGTAGTTGGGTGTGTTTCATCTTGATCGATTCCACTTATCCTACATGTATAAAGTAACATAATTGCCTTGAGCCTCGGTGTGAGTTTATTTCAGCGGGTTTGCTACTTCAAAATAGTCATGTTATGTGTGGCTGGTTGTTAATAATGCTCTCTACCCTATCATCTCTAGGGGTGTGGTGAATGTGATTTAGGATTTACACACCCAATGTGTTTATACATGGTCTTTATATTTTCAGTGTTCTTTTTCCTTGTAGGTTGTTGGGACAATATGCATACTATTCACTCTAGCTCCCCAGCTTGCGCCGATTCTGGGTGTACTGATGCTTACCGTGTCTGTTTTAGTTGGTAAATAGACACTCTTGCAGATTTCTTATGTTCGAAGTTTATATGATCATTCTTATGAAGTGTTACTTTCTGTTGGGATTAATTCAAAAATTTCAAGATATCTATCCATTTAGATATGGATAAAGGATTTGTTACTTATTTTTGTTTTTTTAAAATAAGATAGATAATGATTAGTTATAATTTTAAATTATTTTATTAAATATTTTATATGTATAAATAGGGGCCTTGAATATGAATATTCTCTTAAAAAAAAACAATGAAGAAGAGGAAGAAGACTCCCAACACTTTCAAATTGATGATTTTATCATATATATAGGTTATTTCCATGTTCACCATACTCTAACTTTGGCAATCCATACCATCCTCTATTTGTATATTCTTGTTTGATGTTTTGTTGTTTGCTGCTGACTATTCTTATTATTATCTCAAGCTGTATACAAGCGGTCGACTATTCCAGTCTTTAAAGCACACGGATTGGCCCAAGCATCTATATCTGATTGTGTGACAGAAACTTTCTCTGCAATTCGAACTGTAAGTAACTATTGTGGCTTCTACTATATGTTTATTTTTCATTACGGGTCTTTTTATTTAATAATAAGAGCATACAGGTGTAAATTATGGACCTACAAGGTCTGTATTTTTACTTTTATAGTGGGTGTGTGAGAAAAGCTCGGATGTACACTTGATAATTTATGTAGTCAAGCTTCTTGTTGCAGGTGAGATCGTTCGGTGCCGAAAGGCGGCAAATGTTAATGTTCAGTAGCCAAGTAAGATATATTTGTGTAAATAAAACTAGATTCCTTATTTAATTTAAATAGCTGTTGTCTTGGAGATGTGAAAGCTCCCTCGGTGCATTCTGCCTTAGTTTCATTGGATTTGCAGGTTCTTGCTTATCAGAAAAGTGGTGTGAAGCTGGGAACTTTCAAATCTGTAAATGAATCTTTGACTAGGATTGCTATTTATATTTCTCTATTGGCATTATATTGCCTTGGAGGAAGTAAAGTGAAGGCGGTAAGCACTTCTAGCTCAAAAACCTTCTCCCTTGGCCATTTAATTGTTTAATTATATTTAAAATATGTCTGATTAACTTACCTTACATTCTAATGCTTAGTTTCATAGTTTTAACTGTTATAGTTTATTAACTTTGAAGAATATCAGTTATTCGTATTGTGTTGACAATGTACTTATTTCGTGTAAATTGTTCCTTCATTTGTTTTTCATAGAAATCCATTTAGTAAAGATATCTCTATCTACCTTGGTATGCACATTTGGTTATTTTTTAAAAGTTCTGTAATTTGAAGAATTGTGCTTTCCTCTATTGAATATTTTTACAAGATCTGTAATTGAAGAATTGTGGTTTCATCTATTAGAATATATTCACAAGTTCTGTAATTTGAAGAGCCATGGTTTCCTTGATTAGATTATTTTTCACAAATGTAATTTGAAAAGTTAACAGCAGCAAACCTGTTAGAGGATATGCCATGGTCCCCATATGCCTGTCTTTCCTGGTTTTTGCTTCTTGAACACTACAAGAGTTTTGTTATATCTTCTTAATGGATGAGGCTCCCTTGAGTTAATTGAATTGCAACTCAATCTTCAGCCATTAGTTCCATGGAATCTAATGGTTGATATCTAAATTCAAAAGTAGCATTTAATGCTGCCAACTTAGCAACTCTATCTGCTGTGGATTGTATGGATCTAATGGTTAAAATTTTGTGTCACAATTCAAGTAAAACATTTTAAGTCAAGGGAACCATTCTTAATTTAGTTTTGTGTTATCCACGCTTTCATACTAAAGCAATTGAAGCCACTTTTTGATCCAAAGCATAGGTTTGCTACTATTGACAACTTTTCTACAGTAGGTATACCTAATTGCATTTTGTGGGTTACCTTCCCATTTGCAAGGCATGTTTAACAGCTACTGCATCATTGTTGGAATATGACTTTGGAATTGGTATACTCAAGTCAATGCTTTTGCCTGTTATCTTGTGGTTCAATCATGCTGAAATTATTCAATTTCTTTCTCTCTCTCAGTCTATCTATTTCTCTTGTGAGTGTTCCCACTTATTGTTGCAGGGTGAACTCTCTGTTGGAACTGTGGCTTCTTTCATTGGATACACTTTCACACTAACCTTTGGTGTAAGTCTTTTTACACGGCCTTCACATCTTTATGCTTTTATGGTTCAATATATGTTAAATATTGTTATATGTCTATCAGGTACAAGGTCTGGTTAACACATTTGGAGACCTACGTGGAACTTTTGCTGCCATTGAGAGGATTAATTCTATCTTATCTGGAACAGAAATAGATGAAGCACTTGCTTATGGTTTAGAAAGAGAAATGCAGAAAAAAGTTCAGGATGAAAATATTAAATTGTTCTTGTTCGATGGTTCAAATGGGAAAAATCAACATTTAAATCTGCATTACATGTCAGCTTTGAAATCAACTAGCAATGTGTGTAACATTGCTTGGTCTGGTGATGTTTGTCTTGAAGGTATATATTTGATGCTGTTTTGCAGTGGTTCTTTGATGCATGCTGATGCGTGTTGCATTTTCTTTACTGTGATTTTGGTTATAACATCACATAGATCCATATCTTCTTACATCCTTCAATATGGGCTACTTACTCTTGTTAGCTTAAATTTAACTACTGTTGCAATTTGAATAATGATATTTTGTAGCTGAGTGGCAAATTTTATCTAAACGAGGACAAACCTTTTTTTCAAAGGTCTTGAGAAAGACTATTTCCTGCTAATTACAGCTGGTGTGAATACTCAACTTCGGAGCACAATTTGAGACATGCAGTTTTTGTTTGCCATCTCTGATTTGCTTTCAAATCACAAGAAACTTTCATCCCCTTGTGCTTACAAAATATCATCTGCTATAATCATTTCATTGTTTAATGAAATTTTGGGACGATGATCACAGTATGGCCATCATCTTGTGAATATTTCCTAAAATGTCTTCATATAAACTGTTAAACTTTGTTTTGCAGATGTGCACTTTTCTTATCCTTTAAGACCTGACGTGGAAATCCTAAATGGTCTTAATTTGACACTAAAATGTGGGACTGTGAATGCTCTAGTGGGACCAAGTGGAGCTGGAAAAAGTACAATAGTACAGCTATTGGCACGTTTCTATGAGGTTTTTTCACAACTTTTTCTTTAAACTTGGTTTTCCTCATAATAGAATGCTAAGAGTATGTACCCTAGCTGATTTCTTAATCGGCAGCCAACACGAGGTCGTATAACAGTTGGAGGTGAGGATGTCCGCACGTTTGACAAAAGTGAATGGGCTCGTGTTGTCTCCATTGTGAATCAGGTATATATATGAGAGACTGTGTATGTGTAATATAATCAGTTAATTTGCTAATGCATTATAGTCATGTGATTTATCAGAAAGCCAATTCAAGAACTAACTCATTTTCGTGCATATTTATGCTTGATTTTTTTATTATTATTTTTGATAATTAGTCTAAATTTTACTGAAGCATATATGTCAACCTACTTTGTTTATAGATCACAGCCTGTATATGGCTCATGTAAGGAAACTCAGTAGATTTGGTCTCATATTCAAGTTCTATACTTGGTTTCTTTTGGATGATGTTCTTAGTTAATTGAATGGTGCAGTCTTGATGCTCTGGGAATACGCAATTTGTGAGATCCAGTCAGGGCCAAATTGCCCATGTTCTGAAACTTTGTTATTGTTTTATTTGATTTAATGTCATGTTGCTGCCTTTCTTGAAGTTGAATGATAAATGATCCAGGAGCCTATCCTTTTTTCTGTGTCTGTTGGAGAAAATATTGCATATGGACTCCCAGATGATGATGTATCAAAGGATGATATCATAAAGGCAGCCAAAGCTGCAAATGCTCATGAATTTATAATTTCACTTCCACAGGTTTGGTCTTCCAAGTCTCTATTTGCTATACTTCTGCTAGTTCTTGTTTGTTTCAGATATCTTTTTTTTTTTTTCAAAATTTTATCTTTGTTTGGATAAGAAGGGTTATGACACATTAGTTGGTGAGCGTGGAGGTCTACTAAGTGGAGGACAGAGGCAGGTAGTGTGATAAGTTTCTTTTTGAGAGAGAAGATGTCTGTGTGAGAGACAAAGAGGTGATTCATTCGTTTGTTTGTGATATTCAGAGAATTGCTATTGCTAGAGCACTGCTCAAGAATGCCCCCATCTTGATTCTTGACGAGGTATAGTCTTAGTTTTCCAAGATTGGTTCTCTTTCGGCCTGATTGAACACATGGAATGGAAATATTGAAAGGCAGTCATCTTTTCTTGAATGCTTTCTTGATTGTGACCTGATACACTATTGGACCCATTTCTGTTTTTTGCCTCCCTTAAATATATGCTGTTCTCTGCAACAGGCCACCAGCGCACTGGATGCAGTCAGTGAACGCCTCGTCCAGGATGCTCTGAGCCATCTGATGAAGGGCAGGACAACGTTAGTGATTGCTCATAGATTAAGCACAGTTCAGAATGCACATCAAATTGCACTTTGTTGTGATGGTAGAGTTGCAGAACTGGGTACTCATTTTGAGTTGCTGGCCAAAAAGGGCCAATATGCTGCATTGGTTGGCACTCAAAGGCTGGCATTTGAGTAATTATTCGTTTGCTACATGTACTTACCAGAAGAAACCGGAGAATTTGCTAGAAATGAGAGTATAACCATTAACCAAAATCAAGCTCTGCTGTGTGTAGTTGTGAAACTTCTCTTATGCTTTTCTTGTGTCATGTCTAGAGCCTCAAAATCTCAGCAGTAATTCCCATCTCCCAGCCGGTGTCAACTACCGTAGATGAAATAACAATTTGTCTAATTTTATACCATTGAAGATTGAATGATGACCTTTGTAAAGGAATTATTTATGTATTTTCTTCCTTTGTTCTTAGTATGACCATTAAAGTTTCATTGGTTTTTTGCAATTATAGATTATTTGTAATTTAAAATTAATATATTATGGATTTAAATATATAAGGTTGTTTGAATCAAATCTGCATTAACTGAATTATGACATGATTAACATCTCTTGCAAATAGAGCAGCATTGAAACTGAAAAAAACTTGTGTTCCATGCCTTTTTTAATGCTTTTATAGTTGAATCTACGTACGTATTACAACTATAATCACTGGGGAATTTAGGAAGCATCTGCTTGATTGCACAGCGCAGCTTTGAATATTGAATCTTTATAATCTTTAAGACAGGGAGATGATAGCATTCAGATCGGCAAGGCATTCAGTTGGGAGGCCAAGGAAAGTATTCATGAAGACATCATCAATTGGTTCCACTGTTGCCACACCAACCAATCTACAGTTTCCTTCTTTGTCCATTCTCTCCCCTCTTCCACTTCTCATTGCTCCCTTGGATTCCTCAGATGTCAACACAGTCTTCACCAGCAGAGGCGGCGCTCTATATATGCGTCCTGCAGAAAACCAGAACTTGGCTACAAATTGAAGATCAACCTGCAAGAGAAATGGTATAAAATCATTGACTTATGAGACTGTTAACACAACTCATAACGGCCATGAATGAGGAAAGTGAGCCGTATCGTCTTACCCGTCCAGATTCTTGATTGATGATTCCTTGAAAGAGTTCAGGAACAATATCAATCTTCAAAAATGGTGGCAAAGGTAATCCCAAGAACTTTGTTGTTGCACTAGTCAGTGGTGGAATATACAAAGTTTTCAGGTCAAAACAAACTGAAATTTCATTGTTGGATTCACCATCTGTGATCTTTGTAGTCCAAATCCCATTTCCTTTTCCTCCTCCTGCGTTATATTCAAAATTAGGGTATCTGGCGATGCCAAGCTGGCAAACTCTCAGACTGTTGAAATTAACAGTGTGATTGCCGGTACTTTTTGGCTGCTGAGTCTGAGTAGTTGTGATGGTGGTGGAAATGGACTTTTGTTGGCTATGATTGTAAGAAGAACAAGCAACTGTTTTGATTCCATTATAACTTGGTTGTCGTGTGGCAAACTGGCAAAGAATTGAAGGATGTGAGGAGTTTATCTTACAACCCATTTGGTAAAAAGCTTTGTTATGAGTTTTGGGAAGGAAATATTAGTCTTCATTATAATATGAGTAGCATAACTATGGCGCAATGCTTGTGAATTGACTATCTAGGAGCACAAGGTTCCTGTGCCATTGAAACTAAGTAAAAATATGAGGCTGGTTTTGCACTTTAGAGTCTGGACCTTATCTTTCGTTCAGAAAATCTTGCTATGAGTACCCACTAATTTATATAAATTGCGCGCAACGGATGCTGGATGGTGACTCGTGTGAGTAGTAAATTTATGAGTGGTCCTAATCTTTTCCAGATACCAAAGGGAAATCAGAAAAATTGCATGGCTGGAAGTGAGTGGTAGATTTTACAAACCCTTAACTTATTTCCTTCTTTATTTTTCTGTTTCTTTACCAAAAATTATCAATGAAACAATTGCAAAGTTTTTGTGTGAATAAGATCGAGTTAAAAGTTGTTGGACATTTACATGAATTGGCACTCGAAAGATTATCTTTGTATGTCTCCCACATGGGGTAAGGAGAACCCGTGTGTTCATTGTGTTTGTTGGACAACTCGGATGAGGTTTCATTATAGCAGAAGCATAATTATGTACACCATTATCCTCGTGGTTGCCTGTAAGTTCAACATGCTTGCAGGGCTTTTTTTTTTTCAAACCCAGGGAATATGATTGCTTTGTTACATACTGATACAGTTGACCAAAGTTTTCTTTTGAACAGCCTAATTGTAAAGTGATCGGCTCCACGTCAATTTTCATGTCAGAAAATATTTAATAGAATATATTTTTTATTTCATAAAAATATCTATTCTGTGAGCACTCAAATATTTTGAAAATAGCAACTGAAAGCATATACGGCTCATCGAAAGGCCTTCACGAACAAAAACACGCAACTGTTGGTGCATGGAAGGATTATACTGTTATAGGCCACACACATGCTAAAATGGATTTATCCCACATACACTTAAGTTTCAAAGGAAAATCACATTACGGCAAAATTTGTTTTAGAATGCTGATATACAACACTCCATTTACGTATAAAACTCCAATAATTTTTAATTTATCAATATCCATCTCACTCTATACACGTGGCAGAAACTCATAAGAACTCAGACGCCACTTTGTTAACCTTGCCAGCTACTTATCAGTGGTCTAAGCATCACTCGTCATAGAAACCATTGGAATACTAGTCGGAAACCAATGCTAAGCAACAGAATCAGTAACATGTGCACAACACACCTACACAATACATTAGCTCTAAAAAATTCCATGGATAGGACGCTCTAGATTCAAATTTCTCAGAATAATCCACTTCGATATATAATTTCTAGCTTGCACGTTTTAACACACAAGAGAAGACCTCAAGGATGGGGTAGTTGGAAGATGAGCACATGATGCCCATCGGATAACTGATTCAGCGACCATGAAATCAAGATGCTCACGCTCACCAAGACCAATTGTACGGTTCCTCCGGCTGTGGATGCTCAGCATCTTGGACCCAACTGTCCCTCCTGCTATTTTAACTTCACTTGTCTTATGCTCCATTTCTCCAAACTCATGCACCACCAAGCTAGCCTCTGCATGATAAAGGAAAGATATAATTCAGATAAAAGTTACACAAAACATAAGAGATTTTTAAAAAGATAAAGAAAACTCAATTACCTCCATGATCAGAATCAACTTTGGAAATGCTGGTTGAACAATCTACTATATTACTACTCTCTAGGGCAACAGAATCAGGGCTAAAGAATGTAAAACTGGGTACAGAAGGTAGAGGGGATGCAAATACCAAGTCATTAGAATCACCAGGACTGCAAAAATAAAACCCAGTAGATGGAAGGCAACGTGTTGGTGCTTCCACCAAGAAAGAAGAGAATGATGTTCTGCATGTGAAAGAAGGTGACTCCATATCACTGATGATTGCCGGTCCAGTACCAAAGCTGATGTCCTGATTCCTGGTCATAAATTGGTTAGAGAATGCGCCACTTCCTAAATCCCATTCTTGATTACATTCGACCTTGTTTTCATTTGGTTCTTCAGGATCTCGGAAGCCATCCTTCATCCACAAATGATCTACAAGAAGGACAATTTTAGGAGAGATTTCTAATATGGGCCTAACCAATACCAACCCCAGGTCATAGACATCCTTTGCAGCAAAACCATTTGTGCTCATCATAAATATCCTTACGTAGATGCAATCATCTTGGTACAAAATTGACCTTTTCTTGGATGCTTTCAATGTCTTTTCCAATATGATATTTACAAAAAAAAGTTTGGATAGAGGTGCAAATAGCTTATTATCCACAAACACCAAACTTTATTCCCTTATTGTTACTCGAACTTGGGTGGTGGCAAAGCTAAACTTCGACCCTCACCACTCGAGCCGCTCAAAAAGGGGCTCCAATATGATATAGCACAATAGTAAATTACGAAATTTCTAATATCCTTACCACAGCTGGAACCAAGATATTAGAACCTGAATGCTACAGAAACTAAAACAAGAATATCTAGCAAATAAAAGGGAACACCCAACCTACCTAAAACCTGCTGAGCAGTGAGCCTTTGAGAAGGATCTGTTGAAAGCATTCCCGAGACTAAATCCTTAGCAGATCCAGATATGTGATCCCAAGGATTGGAAGGGAACCGTAAATCTGCTTCCCTAACAGCATCAAATATCCTTGACTTAGTATTGCCCCAAAATGGTGGCATACCACTGAGGAGAATGTAAAGAATAACCCCTGCACTCCAAACATCAGCAGCCTGATTGTAGCCCCCAGCCAATACCTCAGGAGCTATATAAAAAGGACTCCCAACTGTCCCATACAAATTCTGCCCTGTTTGAAAAACAACCAATGCACAAAATATTAATTTTCTGGAATTTTACTGTGCATAATAACGTGAAAAATCCAATGAATAGGAAGGAAAAACATAGATACATATAACTTTACCAGGTTTGATGTAAGTAGCAAGACCAAAGTCAGCCAATTTAATTGGTGAGGATGAGGCTTTTGTAGCCAAAAGAATGTTCTCTGGCTTTAAATCTCTATGCACAACCCCAATTTCATGACAATATAGAACCACTCGCATCAAATGCCTGAAGAGAACCCTCCCCTCTGCTTCAGAGAATCGTCCATACTTCTCTAACCGGTGGAAAAGCTCCCCACCCGCACATAGCTCCATCACCAAATGCACATAATCTTCATCCTCATAAACGGCTTTGAGATCTACAACATTTGGGTGACCTGATAATCTGGTCATTATTTCAATCTCAAGCTTGACACTTCGTGCATCGTCTGACGTCATCAATCTATCTTTAGCAATTGATTTGCAGGCGAACACCTCTCCAGTCAATTTATCAGAGCAAGCCCTTATAATACCAAACTGCCCCCAACCCAACTGCTGCCCAAGAATGAATCTTTCTTTCAAATCAGAGATCTGGTTTGTGTCCAAAATGCCTTCAGATAAGCTTCCAGCTTTGTAACAATTACAGCGTTGAGTTGATGGTTCAGTGCTGCTGTTGCTCTTGAAAACAGCCATATCAAATTCTAGCTCCCCAGACCAGGCCGAAGATGACAAGGGAACTTCACCTTGCTCACTTAATTGTTCAATACACCATACTTGAGGATGAGGTCACTTCTTTGGGAACTTCCTCATCACTGACTGTCAGAATCTGATGACACTCATCATGAAGAAAAGAAGATGGTATCCTACTATAACATGACTACCAAAATAACGAAACCTCAACCCTATTGGCTGGAAATTCTCTCAATTTTTATTGGATCAGCTGGATCTGCAGCACAATAACAAATGACCAGATTAAGATCACTCCTTACATTTCAAAATACATAGAATATATTCTTCCTTTCAATAAAATTGGACCCACAATGATAAACAAAACCAAGATCATGAATGAGACCGATAATTTTCTATAGAGAAATAGTAATTTAAACTCAACAAATGACAACTCAAGCTCAGAGCTGAATTCAGATAACCGTCTGAGACAAAGGAAAAAACTAACAAATAAATAAACCAATAAAATGAAGGCTTTCATTGGACCATCTCTCAAGACATAGAAATTTTCATTTTTGATACAAGTAAATAAAAACCCTACACATCTTAAATTAGCTCAAATCAGCTTCAGATGACGAACGCAACAATACACTTTCACCAAAAACTTAGATTTTACAAACAAAAGTAAAATTCAATACTAACCCACTAAAATTTAAACTATAAGTCAACACCCCAGATCAAAATATAATGACAAAACCATATATCAAAGACACCTACATTCAAGAAAAAACACTGATGTATACTGACCAACAAATACAGAGAAAAAAATATCTAGAAAGAGTGAACCTCAGTAGAGAGAAAGGGGGATATAAAGAAAGGAGGCCGTTGGAGCAGCGACTGAACTCTCCACAGCATGCCTCCTGTGGGCTCTCCACAGCTCTTCCCTGAGTTGTGATTTTATGTTGCACCGTAAGTGTATGAAGCTCGGCTACGTTTTCGCGATTTCATAAGCTACCCTGCGGATGTGAAGCTCGGGTTAATTTTGTTTAATTATATATATATATTTATATTATACTCCCCCGTTTGACGGGTACTCGCTTGTGTACACGAAAGCCAGTACTCGCTGCGTTAACGGTCTTGTCCTTTTGAGAAATATTTGCAACTAATTCATATTTTGTTTTTCAAGTACGGGTTTTGTCGGTAATTGACAAAAAAAAATTCAAAATGTATTCAAGTGGGTCATGTATTGACACAAAAGTTCTAAAACATAGCCACATAACTCTATTTGGTCATTTGTAAAATAATAATAAAATTTAAATAACATGATAGTTAATTTTTAAAAATATTTATTATATTTATTATTATTTATAATATTATTTTTCGTAATAATATATATACATTACTTTTTTTTACTATTTATCTATATTTAACTTCAAAAAATGTGTGAGATAGGATTGAAGTAGGGTCAATTGTATGAAATTAAAAAAAATAGTTAAAAAAATAATAATAATAGTTTAGTTATTTATATTATTCGTGCAAAAAGTGATTATAGGAAGTTAAACGGTCAATTCTTGATCCCGTTAGATAATATCTTGATCCCTACTAAGCCACGTGGGTCATGTGACACCCCTAACTCTTGAGATGGACAAATCCTCAGTCCAGTGCATCAATTAACTAGTTTCTTAAAAAAATCCTTAGATGAAGCTCAACTCTCATCAAGTCTTTATCTACCTTAATGGTTTATCCCCGAAGTTCTAATCGCTTCAGGGACAACAAATTCCTATCTTTATTTGTTCTTGATCCCTAAACCCTAACCCTCCAGATACCCTAAGAATTAATTAAAAATAAAAGTAATCTAGAAAGATAGATGTGTATTTATGATTTGTCAAAGTTCACCTTATTTTATCCATCTGACAGAATGTAGGTGACGTAAAAAAGATAACAATATTTATGATTTTAACAGACGATATAACACGGCTATCAATTGCGAAGTAACTAACACATGGCTCTATGAAGGATCATCATATCATATCATGTCATTTTTGTCTCCCAACACCTAATCACTTCAAAGAGGAAAGAGTTGGTAAAAAGAATATAAAATAATAACTTGTTGTCTACATAAAATAATTATGTATAATTTGATCCATAAGAGAAGAGAAAGAGAAGAAAAACAACAAGAAGAAGATAAACATGGGGTACGTAGATAGCTTAGAGAGGATTCAAGTTTAATTATACCCACAAATCCCTAACTACCACTCACTCACTTACTGCCTTGGTACCATTAGAGCAAGGAGATTCATTATTTAATATACGAAAGTCATCAAAAATTTTGTCCATCAACATATATAATTTATAAATAAAAATAATATTATTTTAATTCTTTTAGAAGATTAAAATTGTTTACATAAAAAAAAAATTAAGACTATCTCTTTAACTCGACATTAGAATCGTTTGTATTAAAAGGTTTTAAGTTTTGTAAAAATAAAATAAAAATATATATTTAACATGGTCATTTTATTGAATTTTTGATTTTTTTAATTACTATTTTTTAATAAATAAAATAAACCTTTTTCACTTTATGAACTTATGTAATTTTAAAAAATATATATTTCTTTAAATCTCTCTCTCTATATATATCTATCTATCTATCTATCTATTTATCTATCTACACAAACAATATATACACTTTTTGTAAATAAAAATATAATTATAGATATATGGAAGAACCCGAGACTTTACATGCTTTAGTGTCTCTTAATACCATTTTCTAACTTTTTCACATTATGAAAAATTATTGCTAGGGTTATAGGAGTCCACCCAAAATTTTTCACTCAAAATCTAGTAAGAATCTACATAGTTCAAATGAGTGAATATATTTATAGCATTTGACACTACTTTTAAACTAAAACCTTAAGGCATTAGATTTATAGATCTATTCGACTTATATATTACTTATTTGTCTTATAATTTTCTAGTATAAGATTCTTTTACTTCACATTTTCACACTTTTTGCTTAAGTGTGAGCCTCTTTCACATTGAAAATGTGTTTTATTCGCTCTTCTTCAAACAGAAGCCTTTCTTTATTCAAGTATTATGATGTTCTCAAAAGCTTATACTGTCACGACCCGACCCGGGATCTCACACGTGACAACGCCACAGACCTCCAGGGTATACCCAATAACACAGGATACAACCTGTAGGCCTGTAAGGCTTTTTACAAAATCCTGTTTTTCCACAAACAGTTTCAAACATTTCCACATTTATTCTTTCTAACACCCAAACTCCAAGGAATGTAAAATGACTTTACAAGCATACGCCACAACATAAACGTTTTTATCAAATAATATGCACAGGGATCAACCTATCCCAAAAATTAGTTTAATCTTTTCCATACGCAATTCTATGGGGATCCATCCCCAAAATCAATTATAACAAATATTACACGTTCGAATCTCAGAAAGAAAAGAGAATTATAAAAGACACCAGTGGACTAAGGACCGCTAGGGTGAGTCGAAATATACCTGAGCCTTCAGTGCAGCAGCAATCACCACCTCTCGCTCGACCTAACGCTTACCCTGCAACTGGAAGGTGAGGGGGGGTGAGTATACAAAAGTATACTCAGTGAGTGGATTAAAAACAAACACACACACACCTATATGTATAACAAGTAAAACCACAGGCAAGAGTACAATTTGAAACTGATAACATAGAAAAACCTTTCTTTCCTTTGAGATCTTTAAAATCATAATTAAAATAAGGCCCCAATGGCCACATATCATAACAAAGATAAATCTTGGCCCACTGGCCCAACTCTCATATAAAACATACCTTCACACATCAAATCGTCGTATGGTTCCATCGAAAACCATATAGAACACATGTCCATATACATTCAAAGAAGTATTAAAAATGTTTCATATTATTTCATTTTCAAAGAAAATAAATACTCAAGTGAAGAAAAACATTGGGCAGGCTCCCATTCTCGGCGACTACCCTGGCCGGG
>JAVXUL010000021.1:9603903-9621812 GCA_035590515.1 Trichilia minutiflora | reverse complement strand
ATTTTATTCTAAAAATATCCTTCTTTCAAATATTTTATTTTAACTAAATCAAATATTCTTTATTATAATTTTAATAAAAAAAAATTATTTTATTTATTATACCAAACAGTTTTAGAGAAAAGCTTATCTTAATTTTAAAATATCTCTTTTTTTTTTTAAGAGAAGCAAAAACCAATTTTTAAGTACTTAAAAAACTACCTAAACATGCTTTTAATATCATGATTTAAATGAAGAGTCTTGATGATAGATTGCTGAGCTAATTTATTCGAAAATTTTATCTAATTTACTCTTTGTTGAACGATTATTTTTACGTCGATCCTAAATTTAGTAATATTTGATTATTTTTATTATAATATCGTTGACTGTTAATTCAGATTGTACATCATTTCTTTGATTCGATATATAATTTAGATAAAATAAGTTATAATTTTTTTCTTATAAAAAAAAATTAGAGTAATAAAAAGATTTTATAGCAAATAATTATATGTATTTGTATAAAATGAAATTTAATGAGCATAAGTTCGGAGTTGTACTCCGGTCACCTGACCCTTGGCTCATCGCTGAAGAATGTCAATAACAGTGGAAAGTACAATCAAGAACAGCATACTGGAGACTTTGTCACACGTGCGCAATGTTGTATGGTAATATCGTAATTTCAGTTGTTCGTAAAGCTGACGCGATCTTCCCCTCCCGGGCCAGCCAGCTGCTTCTCCTTCCCTACTTCAATCCTATTTTCCTTAAAGCGCACTGAAATTGAATTAAAACACTCGTAAATCGCCAAATTAAGGTTTCTGATACAATCATTTCTCTACAAATTTGAGCAAAGAAGAGGGTATTTTGACCGAAAATTTTCTTTACCCTTATAATTAGGGTTAATGTTATGATAAAATTCAATTTCAATCGGGCATCTAACGCGTCAGATTCGTGCAAACTCAGAGTGTCTGATTCCAGGAAACTCATTATTGAACGTTGTTTTTCCGTGTTAATTGGGTATGGATTTAGACGCGCACGGACGCAGCAAGCGCGTATTTAACCGACTAGGAGGTGGTCCCTCAACGGCAGACAACAAGCAGAAGGTTTGTACCTATTGGCGAGCGGGAAAGTGTAACCGATATCCATGTCCGTACTTACACAGTGATTCGCCGCCTCCGCCGGGAGCGACCAATGGGACTGCTACGAAGCGGTCTGCAAATAATACGTGGGGTAGAGTTGGAAATAATAATAGGACTAATAATGTTATAAAGACGGAGAAATTGTGTAGAAATTGGGTTCAAGGGAATTGTATGTATGGAGAAAAGTGCAAGTATTTGCATTCTTGGACTTTAGGGGAAGGTTTCAGGTTGTTGACTCAGCTTGAAGGCCACCAAAAGGTAATTTTTTTTTTTTAAAAACTAGTTTGTTTAGTTTAGGTTTTTTTTGGGGATTCAACCGCTAGGTTGATTGTGAGCAGGTTGTGAGTGCGATTACCTTGCCAGTGGGTTCGGATAAGCTTTATTCCGGTAGTAAAGATGAGACTGTGAGAGTGTGGGATTGTGCTTCTGGACAGGTTTGTTAATCTTTTTTTTCTTAGTGAATAAAATTTAGATCTTTCTTAAGTCTGATTGCTTGTTTGAAAGTCGGAATTCATTATTGTTGATTGAAAAATGTTAAAAAATGATAATAAATCGCTTGTAAACAGTAGATGCTTGATGCATAAATTAACCACTGTTGCAAGTGCAAATAGATTTTATACAACTGCTAAAGTGCATTATGCAAATTTGCTTTGCTAAACAGAGTTTAAATATTATATGCCTATCCTTTTCCTTTTCATCCTTATTGCTCTTTAGCAATTATTTAATGATTGATGTTCTCTGTGTAGTGTGTGGGTGTGATTAATAATGGAAGTGAAGTTGGTTGCATGATTAGTGAAGGTCCTTGGATTTTCGTTGGTATAACTAATTTTGTCAAGGTAAGTCAAATACCTTAAGTTTCTTTTTGTAAATATCATATGATTATGCTAGCTTCAAGGAGTGTGAGTGTAATGATATATTCCCTCATGGGGCATATGATGATATTGCAGGCTTGGAACACTCAAACTAATACTGACCTGAGTCTTAGTGGACCTGTAGGACAAGTTTACGCTATCGCTGTCGGGAACGATTTGCTCTTTGCTGGTATACAGGTAATAATATTTACAGGTTGATTGTACTTATTTTCTTTCGATCCTAGTTTCCTGTTTTTGTTGGCAAATTGTTTCTCTTTGATGTTTCTAGTAGTGGTGTCGATGGGTGGACTGCAAAGTGCTGTGAATGATCTGTTGCAAACTATGAAATTGGGAGATATTTGAATATTGAAAATTTTAAATTGTGCCCATGGTTTTGAACAGGATTCAGTTGGATGATGCGTGCTCCCAACATTATGCATGAAAATGAGGACCTTTTGTCTTTTTCACAATTAAATTTTTGTTCAATGCCAATGTTGCTTCCTGAAAGCTCCCCGCTTAAGTTGCTTATCAGCCCATGTGCTTTCCACCTTTCACATCCTCTTGCTTATTCTACTCTTGTTTCTCTGTGTCTTTCTATGTTTTAAATCACCACATATTCTTTATCCTTGCTAAAAAGGCATCTTTTAGTGCAGGATGGGGCTATACTGGCATGGAAATTTAATGCCACCACCAACTGCTTTGAGCCTGCTGCATCACTTAAAGGTCATAATCTTGCAGTGGTTTCCTTAGTTGTTGGAGCTAATAGACTTTACTCTGGTTCCATGGACAACTCCATAAGAGTAAGTTGGCTTTAGTATCTGGTGAACCTACGCAGATGCTTCAAAGCACTGTAATAATGTATTTGGTTATGCAATTCATCTTTTCTTCAAACCTTCTTTTCCTCCTCTTTTTAATTTTTCATCGTGATTTCTTTTAGGTGTGGAGTCTTGAAACTTTGCAGTGTATCCAGACTTTAATGGAGCACAGTTCAGTGGTGATGTCCCTTCTTTGCTGGGATCAGTTTCTTTTGTCATGTTCATTGGACAAAACAATAAAGGTTTGTGTCATTATGATGCTCAGTTTTATTCATTTTTGTTTTGGCATTAATCATAATTTTACTGATTTTATTTGTTTTTGCAGGTCTGGGCTGCTACAGAAAGTGGAAATTTGGAAGTAACATACACTCACAATGAAGAACATGTAATTTTCTGCCAATCTGGTTTTCCTGTTTTATGCATACTTTGCATTTGTGGATGGAATCCCCCGAGAAGGGTTAATTTGTTATCTTGGATTTGGTTGCCAATAGTGATGGTATTATATTCAAGTAGTGGTTTCACATTGAGCTTGTGGTACTTTGGATAATCATGGTCAAGTATGCCCCATCTACTAAACCTGTTTGGTTCCTGAATTTGGTCCAAAAGAAAAGATGCTAATGGATAGAGGAATTATTGTTTTCAGTGTTTGTATTTTCTTGCTCCATTTAGAGAATTATATTCAGAAATATGAAAGCAAGCCACTCTAGATCTGCATGGCTGAACGAGTCGTGGAAGAAGCCATTTTTACCAATTAGTTTTTCCTTCTTGATGTGCATAATAAAGTGTGAATACTCTCACTTTTTCTTTTTCTTTTAAGAAGCATGAATAGTTTCGCTTCTATATTTTTGCATTGTAATGCTTTAAAAACTCAAGTTGCTCTTTTATTTTAGTGGTTAGTTTAGAATTCGGGAACATGTAGAATTCTAGTTGTTTATGATGCTATGATTTGTCTACTGCAGGGAGTCCTAACCCTGTGTGGAATGCCTGATTCCGAAGGCAAGCCAGTCTTGCTGTGCTCTTGCAATGACAACTCTGTCCGCTTCTATGATTTGCCATCGTGAGTTTTCTGTTGCACTTACACTTATTTTGTTATTTGTTAGCCCATTTTGCTCTGCTTTCCTGATAACTATTTTCTTTTGTTCTATTGTGATGTGCAGGTTCTCTGAGAGGGGTAAAATTTTTGCCAAACAGGAGATTCGAGCCATTCAGCTAGGTCCTGGGGGTTTGTTTTTTACTGGTGATGGAACTGGTCAAGTGAGAGTATGGCAATGGTGGAATGGACCAACTGCCACTTCTTGATGACTGTTGTAATGCTACAAGGATCATCATCATGTAGCTTGCATTGCCATTATTTTCATTTTATTTTTAGGGTTCTATGTTATGTGTGTCCGTCCGCAGGAGAAATGATAAGTTTGAGAATATACCAGGTTTGGCTTTCTAGCAGTAGGTGTTTCAAACCCCTCATCAGCTTTCTTTATGGCATATTTTTTATGTATAAAGCCCTCACGGCTGGTCTCAGAAATTGTAACCGTTCCAACTTTCCATATAGTGAAGTTTCTATTCAGAAGGTTTGTTAACCTTTCATCCATGTGCAATTTTGTACCAAGAGAGAACACTCTGGTTTATGAGTTGGTTCCTTTTGTGATCCTTTGTTTTGTTAGCCGAAGAATCTTTCTATCAGTGAGCATATAGAAGTGTCTTAGAATCAAATTAACAACTTATTTCGTTAAGGTGGAGGCTGCGCAGACAAGTCCTTGCAACTTAAAAACCAAGCAATACAATTTGAAGTTCACAAAAATTTGAGATTTAAATGGAAATATAATTTTTACCTCTTGTACGTTCTCCATGCAACAGAGGTTATGGTAGCTTCAAAAAGCTTGGTGATGATCGGTATCCCGGAATGATATAATAATCATCTCTGGAACAAGAAATGCTTTGCTTGACTAGCATATAATCTCATACGCAGACAACAGAACATGGTGTAGCACAAATATTCTTAGCACACAAAATCCAAATTTACTACTTGATTGGAAATGAAATTACATAGTCAATTATAACGCTAGCTCATACATATTAGTATCAACATTCTCAATTTATTTTATCTTTTGCAGAATCATTCGCATATAAGCTGTATTTACAAATTGAACATGACCTTAATGGCCGAACCACCACGAGCACTAGTCTCAAAGGCTTCCTCCTCTTTCTGTGAGAAACCAGACCTATTGGTGATAACTGATAAGGCTTCACGTCAATCTTACCATTGCTAACAAACTAAATACACAGTGGCCATGTGTTCGTGTAACAAAAGATCCCGATCACATCCACCTCCCTGCATTTCATAAATACAATAGCGCATAAATACAAGCGAGGTAAACAATTAGATGGATCTCTGAATGCAACTCGTGTCAAGATCCATTCACCCTTGAAAGTTGCAACAGCTGAGACTAATATCACCAGATTTTTAGGAAGTCCTCCGTCAACTGGAAAATACTATATTTGCTCTTCATCTGAATATGGAATTTTAATCGGATGTCGGTCTGTAGGAGCTCCCTGTCTCAAAGTGCTAGCCCTCTGTGCCGAAGAACCATCCTTGTCGTGTTATATGGTGAAAGATAGCCTGACAGAGATGGCCTTGGTGGCTACTGCAACTGTTGGTATTACAGAGGAGGTCTATGCTGATGCCGGGGTGTTTGAGCAACAGCTAGCTCCTGAATAGGTAAGGCAATATCAGTGAGTGCTAGCTGGGTGTTGGATCGAAACCTGGCCATCATACCTCCAAAATACATGAGCAGCTTCTCCGCGGCATCCATCTTCTAGTTAAATCAATGCGTGGCCTTGTGGACGGTGGATTCTAGGCTAGTCATCCTCTCTAAAAGCTCGGCACTAGAAACCGGAGGAGAAGGCAATATAGGAAACCTAGTCGGAGGAGGAGGAGGAGCAAGTGTCTGTGCACTGGGTGGCTGCTGATCTGAAGACCCCTTAAAACACGGAGGAACAGAGGTGTTTGGAGCCTCAGCAGTATTAGATATGACGGATGGATCATGAGTTAGAGACGGAGGCTGCTGGCGGTAGCGAGCCTGAAGAATCCACTCCCCATCGAGAGTTCGATCATAATGCATATGCCTCAACGCTGTCTTTCCTAAAATAACGATGAGTTGATTCCTCGCTGTCTACACCCTCCAACGTCTAGTGTGAGATAAACCAAATGACCTCGATAATAGCATATCCATAATACAACTAAAGTGTGCATGATCCTGCGGTTTGGATGATGCTTTGAATGATACAGTTAATCAAATCTGGGCCTTTTATGATGCATTTCATTCACTATAAATCCTCGAACAACATTTCAGAAAATCTGCCTAGTCACGTATTGAGGTTGTATGAGACTAACAGACTTAGAATCCGCTCATGAAGTCCTAATCTCACTGGTTTTATGTAATATCCTACTTCTACAATTAATGGTATTTGCAATATGTTTCATAAAAAGAGTATCATGGTATTATTAATGAAAAGCTGATAGTATTACGAGGTTTAACATGAAATTTAGAAAGATTTAGAAAAGAAAAAGAATAGAAATATATATCGAGAATAGAATGAAAATTCAATTGTAGGAATAATTTAGAGACAGTAGGTATTCTACTGAACGAATCTTTGGATTGATTTGAACAAATGATTTCTATTTAATAAAAGGTGTGATTCATTTAATGGAATTAATGATCAAAATTTTTCGGAGGTATTGAAATCCTTGGTTGAACAAATCCTTGTATTCGTTCTAATAAGATTGAATTTGATCAAACAAATCAACCGATTCGTCTGACGAATCGCTTGAAAAAATCAGGAAAAATGATTATTTTTACTCTTTTCAAATATTTTCTTTTTT
Source organism: Trichilia minutiflora (assembly GCA_035590515.1). Classification (NCBI taxonomy): domain Eukaryota; kingdom Viridiplantae; phylum Streptophyta; class Magnoliopsida; order Sapindales; family Meliaceae; genus Trichilia; species Trichilia minutiflora. The sequence continues at coordinate 9,615,154 of JAVXUL010000021.1, read as the reverse complement.
TTTTAACTTAAGAATATTTTAATAATTTCATCTTCTATTATAAATAGAGATCAATAGTGGAAGAAATCATTTGCTTCTTCTCATTTCTTCCTTCTCCCCTGAATTTTCTCTTGACCTCTTTTCTATAATTTTCTTTAATTTCTTGAATTCCAAGTGATTAATTTTTAATTCTTCACCAAAAATCATCATTTCTTCGTCCTTTCTACATCTTAAAACTCACATTTTTGTTAAAAGGAACTGAGAACAGTAGAGGAAAAAAAATTAAGTTTTGAAGTTTAACTTGGGATTTCAAGCAATTAACATCAAATTCGACTACTTTGGCTTCAAACAACTCCTTGGTATGGTTATTATCCTCCATTACTCGCAAAATTTTTGTTTAAATCAGATTTTTAATTTAGGATTAGTATTTATCTACGAATAATTCGATTTCTATACTACAAAAATTTGAGTTGTAATACGTTATTGAAGACATAATATATGGATATATAATAGATATCTAGAAAAGTCAAATCCAGAGAAGTGTGCTTCGTAATAAATAGTAAATATTATTGATCCATTTGAATTTCATTATCCATGGATCGATTTTGATATATGAGATCGGACGGTGATAAATAGATTGTCAATTAAATGAATTATTTGTTTAATTGACTTTGAGTTGTTAGAAATTGATTAAATGATCGAAAAAACAAAAAAAACATCATAAACGTATATAAGTCTACTAAAAAGACACTCGGATTAGGATTTATTCATAAGTATATAGGTTTACTATATTCATAATTTCAAGAATTAATGAAATCATTGATATATGCATGTTTTAGATGACGACGTTAGTACGAGGGATGCTCGAGAATTATCAAGGAGTGAGAGTTGAGTAAGAAGTATCCACTCTTGCTAAACAGTGAGTAGAATTTACCTGTTTTCATCTATACTTGTATAAAAATATTTTCAAACTTAAATATTTAAAATATTTTTGAATGTTAGAAAAATGATTTGATAATGTATCTTTTATTTAAAATAAATAATATAACCTGTATATGATTTGACTGATGATTTAGATTAACCATGTATTCTGATATATGTATATTGATAAATGACTTCACTATATGAAAATGATGATTTTATGAACATATTATATATATGAAAATATGCTATAATATTGATATGTTATGGATTTTGATTTGTATTATGATATTGCGGTCGAGGAGGCCATGGCCATAGCGATCAATATTGTAGCTACAGGATTTAATAGCCTTGGTACGGGTCGAGATAGTGACTATACTAGGTGAATGATGTTTTGACATGACTATTATAAGAGAGGTGATGATCTTATTTGTAGTGGATGGTTCACTAAACTGAAACATAGAGGATAATCTATAGATTACTTAAGGCCAACATCAATGGTAAGCAGTTTTCATAAATTGCATGCATATTTCTATACTATATTAAAAGAATTGTTTTAATTATATATAATTCATCGATTTTAATTGCCTATAAAAAAATTTATTGATAGTTTAAGATTATTCCTGATTAGAGTAATTCCTAAGAAGGATGGCTAGGCTGAATAAGATTTCTATTGTAAACAAACCATAATTTTATACTTGAAATTATTTTTAAACAAATAGTTAAAATATTTTTCCTCCAAATTCTTTTATACTTATTTATATTATTTCATTTCATTTTATTTTTACTCACTAAGTGTACATAATTATACCCACCTTTTTTCCCATTCATAAATGCGTTCTAGCCTAGTTGAGTTATCAAAAAGGTGGTGATAGCATTTATAGAGGTGCATTCAAGTATAACTTTCCATACTCGACTTACACTTATTTTATTTTATGCCTACTGGAAGATATTTATAAAGTTTATGGTTTTTCTTTTGTTGTAGAAACTATAAAATTTTTATGTATTCTAATCTTTGTTTTTGTAAAAGAAAGATTGTATTAATTTATACTTTTGAATACTTATTTAATTAATATATATTTTGTATTTCATTTGAAATGGTTATATATCTATATCTATCTATCTATCTATCTATTTATCTATATATATATATTTGAAGTGTTTGAGTTTGATATGAATAAATGAAGTTAAGATGATTTGGATGGATATGTATATTGGGAGTATTTTAAAATATTTTTATGAAAACAGGTACTAATATAGTCTTACAAGTTCTTATAAGCATTCTGGATTTAAGGAATGCTTATTAGGAGTCTGTGGTGATTGTTATGTGTGGGTCTATGATCGAGGGTGTGACATTTTAAGTCCACTTGCATCATGTTAGGGTTCTTGAAAACTATTTTACAAGCAACTAATACTTGAGAATTTTTAGCAAAATATTTCTTGTCTTTTGGGGTTATTCTCAAACATCGGCTTAAATCATACTCTCCAATGTCCATCTCAGTCTCTCTAACTGAGGTTCTAAATCGGTTATTCAAGAACTGGGCTTACTTAATATCTGGCTCATTCCTTGAAATTGAAGTACTTCCTACATTAACCGACTCATTCGATATTATTTTCTAAGTTGTAAATGCTGCGAACTGGTTAAACAATGCGATGATCTACGTAGATATTGAAGTCAACTAGTCCATTTCAAACACACTGGTGGCTTTCTTTGTTAAAACTTGATCACTTGACCACTGGTAGCTATTAGATGTCATATTATCAATGAGTGAAAAAACTTCTTCAGCTATTTTAAACATCAATGCTCCTCCTGTTGCAGCATCCAAAAATGTCATATTCTACCCATTAAGTATATTATAGAATAATTACACTTGAAGACAGTCCTGATACTCATGTTGTGGACATTGACACAAAAGATTTTTAAACTGTTCCCATGCTTCATATAGTGAAAAGGTTCCTATTTCAATTCTCAAGATTGTTATCTTTAACAGGGGAAAAAACTTCGATAAAAAAGCTTGTGCCATCTTTTCCTATGTGGTAATTCTTTCTGGTGGTAAAGTTTATAACTAACTCCTCGCCTTGTCCCTTAGAAAAAAAGGGAACAATCTTAATCTTATGACATCTTCAAGTACCTCGTTCATCTTAACTGTGTCATATATCTCCAAGAACATTAAAAGATAAATATTTGGATCCTTCAACTACGAGCCTTCGAATTGGTTTTGTTGAATCATGCTGACCAATATCGATTTTAACTCAAAATTATTAGCATTTGTGATCTATTGAGCAATCCCCAAATAGTTCTTACTCACCACAGGTTAAAAGAAATCCTTAATTGCTCTTCTATCCTCGTGATCCTTATCCATTATGTTCTCCTCTTCTCTTTTGGCTGCTTTAATCTCTCTAAATATACGCTCAATTTTTAGATTAAATTTAGTAACTTTCGAGCTTCGTATCTTGCTCATACAACCTGAAACACACATGTACAAATTTCACTAATAAAACTATAAAGGAAAAGAAAAAAGTCTAGATTAAAACTTTAAAATAGTTCAATAGTAGTATCAATAGACGTTTAAAACACACTTTCCCAGCAATGATGTCAAAAACTTGTTCACACGAAACTTAACATGCAATTTCTAACCATAAGTACGCAGTAGCAAGTTATAGTCCTAGGTAAATAGGGTATCGTTTCCTCAATGAACTAGTTAAAAATTGATTGATTCCTACAATAAAACTAAACTTAAAGCTTTATCTAGATGATAATTTTCAAAGAAAATTAATTTAACTATACTAAAAGCTTGGAATTAAGAAACTAAAAATTTTTTTGAAAACTTTTGGAACTAAACTTTAGTTATGAAGACCCAAAAGAATTAACTACACAAAATAACTCCTCCATGTACAATTTACTAACTTTTAAAAAATAAATCCTACAATACAAAACAACATATAATAACTCAAAAATAATCAAAATATAAATCGAGAAACCTTAATAAAAATAAACTAATCATAAACCATAATGAAGAAAGTTTTCATCGAACTTTTTACACTCGATTATATATTTCATGTGAATATATTACTTTCGTTCATCCAATCTTGACCAAGTTAGGATTTATAGATATCAAAATCCTAAAACTCGATCACCATTCAGATTAATGATTAATATGTTCTAAGCTCATTACCATAAACTCTTTCATGTAACTTTTAAGTGCTTTGACTAAATACTTTAATTTCATACATTTAACAATATCTTATTGGGAACTCGAAATTAGACCAAGTTAATGGAGCTATGAAGTCTTTTATATCGAGTGAACGGATCCCTTATTGACAATCATTCGTATTTTAATATAAATAACACATGAACAAACTAGCTTCTTATACAAGACGTGATTAGTTCTACATTTATACACCATATGAATTATGTACATCTATACTAAATTATAACAATAACGTCATAGATTAAAGGAATAATTAACACACTAGTATAATCACACGACGAATCATTGATAATATACTTCTATAATTCATCATAACTTTGGTTACATTCGAAAAACAGTTCTATAACTGTTAATCCATACTAATGTCTTAGTGATATGACTATTATATCATTAGCATTTATATCATCTCGTGATATTCTTCGAAGATATTCAATATACTTATTATATAATATTGATGTCAAATTGATATGACCACCATAGAAAATAATTTTGATAATCAAATTACCCGGATAATTCATATGTATATTCTATTGTTAGTATGATTAATAGAAGAAATAGTATAAACATATAAATAATAAATATTTTATTCATTAATAAATATGTATAGTAAATATACAAACAATAACTCGATATAAAATATCTAAAATTGATTAGGGCATACAACACCAACGTTGGTCTATTAGCAGCTACTATATATGATTTAGTCACCCGTATAGTATCATTAAATTCATCTTGTATTTTATTTGCAATTTACTAAAGTTGCACAATCTTTTGCACTTTATTTTCACATTATCTAGTGCAAAAATCAAAATGAGACAAAGTAATTATATTACAAAAAAGCTTAAGCTTAATTTTAGGAGATATTTTTTTTCTCTAATGGTGAAAATATTGTCTCATCAAATTGATAATTCAAAAATCATGTAATAAATAGATTGCCTGTTAGAGGCTCAAGATATTTGATAATAGAATATGAGTTAAAATCAATATAAATTCTTAAACGATGTTAAGGTCGTCCTATCTTAATGCATTATTGACATGCTATAGGAATATATACAACATAATAAAAGGTATGAAGATGGGATATATTAGGTTAATAAGTGATTTAGCTAATCTATTTTTGGTATGAATATGTGAGACATGATATTCTACATCAATACCCACTAATGTGTAATAGTCATTAAACTCTTAAAAGTAAATCACTAGCATTGTCCCAATGTATAATCTTAATCGGATGATTAGGAAATTGAGCTTTTAACTTGATGATTTATGTAAGCAATCTAGCAAATGTAATATTACATATAGATAATAAACAAACTTGTGATCATTGATAAGATGCATTAATTAAAACCATATAATAGCAAAAATATCCTACTAGATGAGTTCGTTGGCCCATAAATGTCTCTTTAAATTCTTTGTAAGAAGGATGGAGACTCAAAATTAATTTTAGAGCAGGACGATCTAGTCATTAATTTTTTTTATGAGCTAATGGTGCAAATATTCTCATAGGATAAAAGAATTTTCTAGTTCTTTAATGAGTGTCCATGAGATTTCTCAATAATTCTACATGTCATTGTAGATCCTGCTGACTACATAGTCATGCCATAATATGAACAATTTCTTATCATTGAACCTTCTAGTTCATTGCTGCATAGCTTTCAATTATAATTAAAATCATATAATACAACCCATATGTGAAAATTAAAAGTTTTTCTAAAATGCATTTCTTGTCGAGATATTAGAAGTAATATAAAGATATTATGTTTTATGCTCATTTAAAATCTCAAGGTGATGCCCATTTCGACAGATATCTTTAAAGTTAATTAGATTTCTTTTGGATCTGCGTGATTACATGGCCTTTTGAATGCATATTTTAGTTTCAATTGTTAATAGGACTACGGCTCTTCTGAAGCCCTCAATTAGATTTATAGGACCTAATATGGTGTTTGCCTTAGCTTTAATATTTATCAATTTTAAAAAATATTTTTTATTTCGTAAGATAGTTGTGTAACTGCATTGTCAACTAGGCATATATATCCATTTTTCTTTTTTAATAAAGTACAAAAAACTAAAAGAGAAATACCATAACAATAGTAAAAGGATTGAAAAAGAGGATGAAAATAGAAAATTTAGTTAATCTTTGATTAATATGAATATTTTCATCACAAATTAAGTGTTTAATATTTTCATCTTTGTCTGCAAAAAATTGAAGACCTCAAAATGAGTAAGATCTATAAGATTTGGATTATCAATAAAATTAGTCTCAATTTTTTTTTTTTAATCTTTTATGGGTGCCTTGCATATTTATAACTAATACCCTTTTATTAGCCTAAAGAATAATACCCAAAAGGGGGATGAATTGCGGTCTAATGATAATTTTAAAAATTCTAAATGATTGATGATGCAAGAATAATAAAATGTAGACAATTTGATAAGTTAGAAGTAAAAGTATAGAGAAAGAGAAAGAATGTTAAACTTGATTTTATAGTGGTTCGATAATGTGTCTATGCCCACTTTTCTTGACTTCAATTTCCACACCAAGATTCCACTAAGCATCTTAGTTTCTCCTGGGTCAAGAGTAACCCATGTATAACTCCTTAATGGTGAAGGGTAATTAAGTACAATCTTACTTCACAGTCAGGTGAAGAGCAATCCAATATACTCTTTCTTTTATCTTAGTGAAGGGTAACCTAATACAATCTTTTTTTTTTTTATCTGGGTGAAGAGTAACCTAATTGTTTTAGAATAATAAATGAAGATTTTAAACTCTCTTGAAAGAGTAGTTAAGTAATAAGTGTAATATAGAGCTTTCTTTTTCTAGAAGATAAAAATGAAAGTACAGGGAATAAAGAATAAAACTCAAAGAATGTTTTTTTTTTTTGTATACAGGAAAAACTCCTATACTCAGCTATCACTGAGGCATCTAGCCGTGCACGAGACTGGTTCTTTATTTGTCAAATGTTTTGCTACTCTTTACTTGTCAAATGTTTAGCCAAATTTTTATTGTTTTCTACAATAATTAAAGTATTTATGTCTTTGAGTTATGGCTCCAATGGCTCTTTGAATTATCATTAAATGTGGTCAATAAATGCTATGAACTAGTTGTTACCATTTGAAATCTGTTACATGTATTGGTACTTGTATATTGTGTATCGATATTTATGTCTTTCTTGAGCCTTGGTATTGATCTCTGAGTCTTGTGTATCGACTTTTTCTTACATATCGTCTTTTTAAAGTTTCTCAGATTTTATATATCGACATATGGCTCGTATATCGACATTTATGATCTTCTCAAAGCTAAGTGCCAATCCTTTGATTCTGGGTGTCGATCCTTAGTTGTGCTTGGATTTCAAAATCTCCATATTATCACCATGTATTGATAATCGTGGATTAGGTATCAATACTTGTTCTACATGCTAAACCTTGCTTCGCTTTATATCGATCCTCGATCTTCCAATGTCATCTTTTTTTCAAACCATCTTCGAGTATCAATACTTGCTTGTGTTTCTTCGTGTGTATTGATCTTTAAGTAGCCATGTATCATTCTTCTATTCTGCACTTAAACTTTCTCGTCCATTTGGTCGTAAGTGCAATAGTGCTCAACAAATTTTACTTTTATATACTTAACTCAATTTAACTCAAATCCAATCAATATACAAATTCATCAATTTAACTTATAGTATCATTTATCATTTATCAATTCAAACTTAATCAATTTCATCAATATGTCTATGTGATTTAATTATTCAAATTAATTCATTTAATCAAATAATTAATATTTTTATTCATCATAAAAAACACATCAAATTATCACCTTTTTCTCCACATCTCCAACATGGATTATCAAAAAGTTTTCTGGACTTATCATTAGATTGGCATTTTATAAATATTCCACTTCTGATGGTGATGTTTATTTTTATTATTCTACCATCTCGAGGATTTATGATCATTATAAGGGCGATAACCATTCTCCTTTTTATAACTTCTATTACATCAATTAATGGTAGTGATGTTTGCATTCACTTTTAGGAATAGTATAGATCTAATTGGATTTTTTCTTAATTTCTTAACAAAGTTTATTATTTTGTTCAGCCAATAAAAGACAAAAGATGAGTTGAGAGTATTTTTAAATTTACACTCTTGATACTATTGCTCCAGAATCACATTAGTTGGATAAAAAGTGGAGAATGTCTTCTCTAACATATTTTTCTCAAAAATTTTCTTACCACACAATTTTAGTTGTAAGACAATTCAAAAGAGAGCATAATTATATTCAACAATAATTTTATAACCCTATAACCTTAGGTTTATCCATCTGTCCTTTTCTTTTGACAGAAAAATATTTTTTTGATGATCAAATTTTTTTTAAATTTTTTCACAAATTAAATAGGTCCTCAACTATCACGTATTGAGTTTTCAAGCTCTCGTGTAGATGAGATGATGGTGTAAAAAATCACGGCCTTTGGTTGATCCTTCAGGGATGATTTTCTTAATGGTATCCTCAAGTCTCAGGGCACTTGGAGATGCATTCTTGCACCTAGGATTAAAAAAAGACAGTTACTTTCGATATCATTAGAATTTTTAGGTTCTTAAGATACATCATTTCAATTTAACTATTAAAAATAAAGAGAAATTAATGATATAGGAATAATAGATAGGGAATAAAATATCATAATTTTCATTTATATGTTTAAAACTTCAGGTCCACCCATTTAATATTTTATAGATCTAAAATTTTAGGATTTAGTCTATTAATTATGCAAAACTATGGGTTCTAATTGTATCAAAACGGCAGGTTTGATATATAATAGAAATACTAAAATACTAAAAATAGAATATAATAATATTAAATTTTAAATGTTTATATATATATATTGAGGACTTAACAAATATATAGAATTTCAAATTCTAATAATCATTATTCCAAATTTCAAGTCTTATCTTTAAAAAAAATTATGAGATTAATTTTAGAATTTTAGGTTCTAATTATCTTTCTCACTTATTATAAAATAATATCAATAAATAATATATACTATTCTTATTTTTTAATATGGAAGATCTATTTTAATGGCAACCATAAAACATACTTATAAGGATAGTTACATAATTACAATTATATGATAAAAATAATATAGTCATAAATATAACTATAAAAAATAAAAGTATTTAATTATATAAATAAAATATTTATATATTAATTTCGTATTAATAACATATTATAAATATTAATTCAAAAAAATCGATAAGATAATTATGAAGAAAACCAAAGCAGAATAAGCTTCTTTTTTTCTTCGTTCTTTCTTCTTATAATTCTTTTCAACTTTTCAACTTATCAAATAATTAAATTTTATAATAAAATAATTAAAAAAAATACAAAGTAAAAATTATAATAAAAAGTTTGAAAAAGTGTAAGAATATATAAATTCTTACTGCAACAGAAAATGGAGGCTTAAGCTTAATTGAGAAAATTTCCACTCGAAAATGTTTTCCAAGAAGGGCTTTTACGTGGTGATGTTGAGAAATTTGAAACTGACCCGGGGAATTCCTTGGAATCACTTCACTTCCAATTCCAATGTGTAGAAGTCCAGTTTTTTGTCTAATATTATCTTAATCAACACTAGGCGGCTGCTCAGTAGGTTCATTGAAATTAAGCATATCATCTCTTGCCGGCATTTGAATATACGATGCGAACAAGGTTATTTCGCTGTCACTTGAATGTGAAGGGAAAATTTTCACGTGATTAATACATTCCATCACAAAAAGTTGGCCAATAATTCATTAATTACACGTCGATTAAGGTTAATGAAATTTATTATTGTCAATCACTTCGTATCAATAGGAAGTGTTTAGTGCCGGTTCACATAAAAATAATTTTGTTGAAAAGGGATGTATTGATGATAAGGCTTAATGAATTTAAAAAAAAAAACAGTAATAAAGGACAAATTCAAATGAATAAATTAATATAAATTATTATATATTAATTAACAAAAATATAAATTATTATAATTAATAATACTAAATAAAATAGACCATATAAAAATCAATATTATTATATCATATCAATAATTTACAATTAAATACTGTTTTATTTTTAATTTTGTTAGTTAATTTCAACAAATTAGTAAAATAATACAGTGATTTAGCCATTTATATATTAAAATGAGAGAACAAAATAATGCACATAGCATAAGAGATTTTGTATCTGCCTTACTCTATCTATTTAATGTTTTCATATGTATATATTATTATATATGATTATATAATATACCCAACCTATCCCTTTCTAATGTTTTCACATCTATCTATTGCTGTATACAATTTCCTAAAAATAAATTTTTTATTAACTATCAATTAGAAACTTAATTTTTATAACATTAGAAAATTTAGACAAGGAGATTATTAATATAATTGGTAATTAATTTCTAAATAAGATATACTATGTTCTAGTATACGTAACTGGCTTTTGTAGGATTAATTATCAATAAAGATTGTGATTAATATTGAATCGTGTCACGTTAGAAATGAGATTACGTACGCACGAAACCTCGATTTTATTGTCTAAAATCCTAAGATTAAATTCGACGACTTCAATTACTAATTCGTATAAAATATATGAGAAGCCGAAGCCATTGCCCTTACCTGCAAATGGGGCAAAGGTTTTGTAAGATATCAACAATAAGTTATCCTCATACGGTAGAGATAATAATAACGATTATGTTAATAATGTCATAATAATATAATGTAAAGCAATAAAAAAAATACGAAAATTTGTTTGTGGAATTTTATATATGATATGTTATATGCTTTTGTATGTAGAATATTAAAAATACTTTAAAGCTACGTTTGATCTAACATTTTAAATATAGTTTTTCACAATAAATCTAAAGAATTTTTAATAAAATTTTTTAATTATTTAATTTAGAGCTGTCAAAACGGGTTTGGCACGACGGGCCGGCCCGTTTAACCCGCAAAATAAGCGGGTTAGGGTTAATGATTTTTGGTCCGCGGGTTAAACGGGTCGGCCCGTTTAACCTGCTGCTAAAAGGGTTAAAACCCGTTTAACCCGCGGGTTAAACGGGGCGGCCCGGTTATAATAATTAAATATTTAAAAATATTTTTTTAATTAAATATTTATTATATAT
>JAVXUL010000021.1:9581923-9593301 GCA_035590515.1 Trichilia minutiflora | reverse complement strand
GAATTCAACTTTTCATGTTCTTTATATTTGGCACGAGTGCTTGTGAGATTGACTATCCGTCCAACAGAGATCGCCATGAAGATTACAGGCAGGATGTCATGGAAAATGGAAACTCTGTTGAAGATACTGGGTTACTCAACTAGAAATAAGAGATCCATCAGTAGATTGAAAACAAAAGCAGCGCGAAGCAAGAAATGCAGGGTGAATAGTCTGGAGGATTTGGAAACAATACCAAAGGGTGGAGATGACCATGGTTCTGTGGCTTTACTCAAGAAGAGGAGGTATTTATAGGCGAACCCAAGAAATCCCGATCGTTGATTTTGATTCAACGGATAGAGGAATGCCACGTCACCCGAATATAAAACGTCAAGGGTCGGTTTCTTTTCAAAATTTAAATGAAATGAGACCCGTCCTAACAGGCAATTATGACGGCCCGGATATCATGGCCTTCTAAACTGACTTATCAATAGAATGATGACACGCGTAGAGACGGTTGTGTTCCTAAGGGGATAACTGAAATGTAACGTCAGTCATGCCAGTCGAGCAGAAATCGCATAGTTTTCAATTAAAACTTTATTTAATTAAAAACTGGGGGGCTTAGTATTGGGGTATTTTATCGAGACCCAGTCCAATGGTCCGGCCCATCTCTCTGCCCTTATCCAGGCCCGTCAAATGTCTATATTACTCGCAGATGGATTCCCTGATACGACGTCATCCTGAGAAACCAATTACATCACCCAAAGAGAGAGCTAAATAGCCTCAGGCACTCTGCCCGAGGCAACCAATAAGGAGGCCTCCTTCGAGTTATTTGTTGTTGACTCGCAATGGGTTCGGGACCTTCAACAACAAGCCTTTCGGGCTCGGGGAGTCAGAATGATGTGTTCTTCATAAACAACAGGGACTCACAGGCACTCGGGATATACTAATCTTCACCACTCTACCTTTTGACGACACCGAGGCTACAACCCACTGTATAATGACTTCCCGAGAACCAGGGGATTTCATTCTCGGAGAACTAAAAACTCCACTCGGAGGAACGTACACTCGGGGTCTCAAGGATGATATGGCGAGCAACAGTATTACAATTCCCCATGCCCCCTGATTTTGCAACAGATCGCCCTGAGCACGTCAGTCATGCAGCTACAAGTGTCCAAAGATACGCACTTCTAGGCTTCCAATATACAGCATCCAAAAATCAAGGAAAAGGGAATTCGAATCCAGATTCATTCTATCACTTTTTGAGAAAAATGTACTGTAAGACATTCTCTCAACTTTTCATTGCATTCATACATCATTCTCAGGAATAGAACATTCCATGCCATTCATGCTTCCCATGCATCCTTGCTTATTTGCATGCATACTTATCTCACAAACTAAGTAAAACCCTTTCTGACTTAAGTATCGAAGAGTTTTCGCTAAGAAACCGGTTTTATCCCTGAGATATTCTGTGTTTCGCAGTCTCTAAGCTTAGGAACAGAAAGAGAAGACCTATTGATACTTGCAGTGGAGGATGAGACCAACTTCTTGCATTAATAATTATTAATCTAATTTTTGTGGAGTATATATATATTATCATATTCTATCTGTTCTGATATAAAGAACTAAGATATTTTTAAATTTATAATTAATTAATTTTAGATCTAATAGAGTTTTATCTCAATCTTCCTAAAATTTTTGGGAATAATCTCATGTATAAGTCTGATACCTATATATTAGGTTGTATGAAAATAAATCAATGAAATTTTATTAAATATATTGAATGTAAATGCATTAAATTTATTTACCTTCACGTACTTAGAACTAATGTCGACTGTTATTTTCATATAACTTAATTAATTTAAATCGAATGTGCTTCAGAAATGAGTTAAATAATTTTTGTAATAGTATAAATAAATTATTTTTTAATATTTATTTATATTTAATTTAAAAAAATTGTATGAAATAAAATAAGATAAAGTTTAAGTGCATGAAACTTTCAAATATATTTAAAGATTTTATTAATTAAATTAAAGTATACCATCAAACTGGTCCTTTCCTTTTTCAATTGCACATATATCTAAGAAATTTATGCAAATTATATGTGTGACTATTTAGATATTTTTTAATGTCTTTATTATCTGCACTTTAACTTCAACTACATTAATTTTACTGTATATAGAATGGACGTAGTTATGAGCCTTTTTATATATGAACTGGGCAGGGCTAAGGTGTCCTTACATTTTTTATACATAGCTGTGCTTACAGCCATTTGATTGTAGTTATTTTATTCTAATTTCTAATTATTTTGTTATAATTTTAATTTTTTATTGTATTTTTATAAATTAGGTATAAATTAAGAATTATAGCAAAACAGTTAAGAATTATAATAAAAAAATTAGAAATTATAAAATAAAGAATTACAAAAAAAATATATAAAGGTGTATGATATAATTTTACTTTGATGATTGAGATTTGGATTATAATTAATATATATCAATCAATGTTTATATATGTATTTTGGTTTTCTGGTAATTGAGTTATACGATAAATTTATGATGGTGATATGGTTAATGGGTCCAGTTTTATGTTTGATTTATGATAGTAACGGTAGTTATAGAAAAGTAGTCTAATACATATCTAAACAGATGCCGTTTAGGTGAGTGAAGTATAAAGTAATCTAATATAGACCTAGGTAAAAGTCGTTTAGGTAAGTGATGTAAATAGTCTGAAAGAGGACCACAAGATGATAGTTTAGGTGAGTGAGTACCAGATTGGGACAGATGATAATCCATCTGGGGACCGAATATGAAGTAACCTGAGGTTAGACCTTGAGGAGGTCACTCAAGTGAGTGTGTGTCAGATAACTATTTATGTAGGGTAATGTATTCGTAGAGGACAATCACGAGTACACCACGTGACTATTTGAATGTTAATGTTAGTGGTGGATCTATTTTCTAACTAAATGATGCATAGTTTTATCCTTTACATTCTAAATTAAGTTTTAATATAAGTTTATTATTTTTATTTGCATATAAAATCCATTAACGACTCAAAGTTATGCCTGATCAACGTAATTACTAAAAAGATGGTTACGTCCAATGATTTTCTCATATTTGTTGAGTTATGTTTATAAAATGAAAAGATATTTTAAATTTATTTTTATTTATTTTGTTTTGAATAAGTATTGTTTTGATAAAAATTATTATTATTATTATTACTTTTTTCTCGTTGAGTATACAATAATATACTCACTCTTTTTTTTCTAATCATAAACAAGCATAGAGCATAATTAGTATACTCGAAAGATGGTGATAACATTCAGAGTGATAAAATTATGTATTAGCTCTATACTCAACTCACATTTAGTATATTTGAGTTCATTGGAAGTGTTTTATGATATTCATGTTTTCTTTATTTTAAGGAACACTAAAATATGATGAAATTCCTTTAATATTGATATTTATAATAGAATAATTTTATTACTTTGTAATTGGGTCACTTTTGCATTCGATTAATATAATATTTTTCGATATGACGATGTATTTTGATATATCGATATACGGTTTTATTTGTGATGAAAAATCTTAGAAGTACTTGATATTGTTTTTGGTAAAATGTAATTTGGGAGATTGGAGGAAAATTTATTAAAAATGTTTTGTTTGTTTTATGACTTTAACCTTATAAGTATTTAGTCGGCATTCTGAATCTAAAAAATGTTTATTAAGAATTTATGATTTAATACTTATTAGAAATTTATGATTATAATGAATGTTTATTATGAATCTATGATTATTGTTACGTGTAGAATCTACGGATCGAGATATGATATGATAAAAATTAAGGGTTTATATGATAAAATTAAAAAATTTATATGATAAAAGTATAAATTTTTATTTTTAATAAGAGAGGTCTCTGTCGCTTCCTTAAATAATAAAGGAATTTTTGTTTTAAACTTTTTGTCAATTTTTTTTTTTAAAATTTGAACAAATCATATCGAAGTATTTACTGAAAACTTTCTATTAGAGAGATTTTTAAAATTTAAGTAAACGATAAGGTGGATTTTGTCATTCTCTCATATAGGGGTGGGTATATGCAGTTTGGATTGGTTTGAAATAAAATTTCAAATCAAACTGCATATTGCGGTTTGAAAATAAATTAATTCAATTTAATCTATTAACATGTTATAAACCAATCCAAATCAAAACGCAAAGTGCGGTTTGGATTCGCAGTTTGGACTATATTATAAAATTAAATATATAATAATTGATTATTATTAATTTTATAATTTTTATTAACATTTAAAAGTAAGTTTTGTTAAAATTTTTTTTTAATCTATTTGTGAATAATTTTTTTATTAATTATTATTATATAGAATCTATGAAGGCAAATTATATATAATTTATGATTATAAATGAATAATAATAAAATTTTATAATATAATATTAAACGATTTAACTTGCGGTTTTGTAATTTAAAATTGATTCAATCCATAATCCAAACCACGAATAACGATTTAAAAATATCTATCCATAAAATTTTCAAATCGATTCAAATCGCTAAATTTTACTATTTGGATCGGTTTGAAAATGGTTGCTCCTACTCTCATATTTTAAATTTGTGTAAGTTATCACTTTTGTTTATTTTGTGTACTTTATGACTTTCAAACCAATTATAAATAAATAAAAAATAATTTATATAAAGATTTATTAATTATTATTTTAAAAAATTATTAATTATTATTTTTAATTTTATTAGAAAATTTAATAGACTTTAAAATTTAAAAAAATAATAGCTAAAAAATATATTATTTAAATGACTATTTTTTTTAATAATTATATTTTTATTTGTCCGACTTAATATTCGAACTCATTTAAATAAATAACTTTAAATATGAGAGGACATAAATAATAAATCTTTAAAAGATAATTTCAATCATTTTTAATGGGTACGATAATTTGTGATAGATATTCATTGTTTAAGATAAATTTCTCATTCCGATTAATTTCGTTTCACATGTTTTGTCGATTGTTGTTATTATCAACGCAATTGCTGCCATGGAGAAGAAATTAATATTTGTAATAAAAATGTGTATCGGTCTGTCTAAATTGTTTTTACTTTATGTCTTATCTAGTTTTAATATTAATAAATTATTCAATTTTTTAAAAAAATAATAATACATTCAATTCGTATATATAATAAAAGAATAATATTAAAAATATAAAATTTTAAAATTAAAATTACGTGATATTACAATTTTTATTTATATTATTAGTTTTATTATTATTACAAGGCAAAAAATTCTATGCCAGGAAGCAATTATTCATCGTGGCCCCTACTCTATCTACTTCAGAGGAGAGTTTTGAATCTAGTTTTAATGAATTTTTTTAAATAAGATAAATACAGACTGATTTGATTTGATTTATTTTTTAATAAAATCAATTTAAATCGAAAAGTATGATTTTTAAAATTAGGATTAAAAAAAATTAGAAAGTATACATGAAACCTTAGCAGAAATGTAACTAATTCGGTTATTTATTTCTTATTTTTTTACTAAATTTTTTAATATATTTTTGAGTTTATTCAGTAAATTTTTAATAAATCACCAATAAGCAACTGTCATTATATTTTGAAAATTTTTATTAATTTAAATTTTCAGTTTTCATCTCTAAAAAATAATTATATTAAATTTTTATATAAAACTAAATTGATTCAATTTTTTTTTATTTTGGAATTTTTTTTTTCAAAAAAGTGTCATCTACTGTGTGGTTATTATAAGTAAAAATTTTTAAAAATAAATTATATTATTTTTAAAAATAAATTTTGTAGGGTTGCATATGAAAAAGAAATTGTAAAATTTGCTAATCAACATAGATGGGTGTTTCAGAATTTGGATAATTTTATCCTGAAAAAAATCTTCTATTTTGCATATATTAAAATTCTCCAGAAATTTTCTATTAATTATATTTAAATGAAAAAATAATTAAAAAGAGTTTATTTTATTTAAAAAGAGTTCTCTCTCTCGTAGAAAAATTATACTAACCAAGGTTTATATCTAAAACGTCAAAAAAATGTAAAAGAATAATTGGGATAGGCAAGTAGCAGAGAAACAAGATAAGAACGAATACCATTTCCTCGAGGGCCTACTGAGCTTCAATTCCGGTGGTTAACTATTTGAGACTGTAAGAGAGAGAGAAAGAGAAAGAAAGAAATGGCTGACGACGTTGGTGAAGAAATGAAGGCAGCTTGCGGTTGCAGAGATGATCAACAAGAGGAGAACATGGCTGCTTGGCTACTTGGAATCAAAACCCTGAAAATTCAGCATTACCATTTACCTCCTCTTGGTATATATATCATTCTATTTTCTCTCATTCTTCTTATAATTTCATGCATAATTATAAATTTTGTTGATGCGAAAATTTACATATGAGTAGTATTTTCTTGTATCTATTAGGATTAATGAATTATGTGTTACTTTTAAGGCCCTCGAGATGTGACAGTACGTGTTAAGGCTCTTGGTATATGTGGAAGCGATGTTCATCACTTCAAAGTGAGAAATTCTCTCTCTGCGAATGCTCTGTTTATGTGAAATTATGGTGTTTGTATGATATGCTTATGCCTGTATCTGCTGACTTAAATGGCCCGTTGATAATCAGAACATGAGATGTGCAAATTTTGTTGTGAAAAAACCGATGGTAATTGGACATGAGTGTGCTGGAGTCATAGAAGAAGTTGGGAGTGAAGTAAAGTCCCTTGAGGTTGGTGATCGTGTAGCCCTGGAACCCGGTATCAGTTGTGGACGCTGCAGTCTCTGCAAAAGCGGTAGCTACAATCTTTGTTCTGAGATGAAGTTCTTTGGATCTCCTCCAACCAATGGTTCTCTTGCCCACAAGGTCAATGATCATGTCTTTAGCTTCTCAAACTGGAAATTTGCAGTTCATATATGCTCTTTCTGTGTATGTACTTCAACAAGTTTAAAATACTGGAGCATGATTTCTTCCCTGCTACCAGGTGGTGCATCCAGCAAACTTATGTTTCAAACTTCCTGATAATGTCAGCTTGGAGGAAGGAGCAATGTGTGAACCCCTAAGTGTTGGTGTACATGCCTGTCGCCGTGCAAATGTTGGTCCTGAAACTAATGTACTGATCATGGGATCAGGACCAATAGGGCTCATTACCTTGTTAGCTGCCCGTGCATTTGGTGCCCCCAGAGCTGTCATTGTTGATGTTGATGTTCAGCGTCTATCTATTGCAAAGAATCTTGGTGCAGATGAGACCGTTCAAGTTTCAACAGATATCCAGGTTAAAGCAGTTTGCTAAAGAAGCTCGTTCTGTTTTCGCTTTTCAAATTTTTCTGAACTTTAAAGTTCTGTGAAAAAATTGGCAGGATGTTGGTGCAGAAGTGGCAAAGATACAAGCTGCAATGAGTTCAGGCATTGATGTGAGCGTTGACTGTGTAGGGATTGACAAAACCATGTCAACCGCTTTAAATGCAACTCGTTCAGGTGGGAAAGTTTGCCTTATTGGATTAGCCAAAACCGAGATGACTCTCCCTCTTACTCCGGCTGCTGCAAGGTAATTAGATAAACCTTCATGACTCTTGATACAACTATGAAGCATAAATTTGAGAAACTTCTTTCACACTTTAAATTTGTGTAGGTGATAAGTAATGAGTTTTGTTGGTTGCTAGGGAGGTGGATGTTATTGGCATATTTCGGTACAGGAACACATGGCCACTCTGCATTGAGTTTTTGAGAAGCAGAAAGATTGACGTTATGCCCTTGATAACACACCGGTTCAGCTTCACCCAAAAGGGGGTTGAAGATGCATTTGAAACCTGTGCTCAAGGTGGCAATGCCATCAAGGTCATGTTAAATCTGTAAACATTGCTGAAAGTCGAGACAACTGATATTGTGTGCTTTATCAAAATAAAATAAATAAAGGAAATGTACCAATCATAATGTATTCATATTGATATAGCATCTCACTTCTCAGTAATTCATCAATACCTGTTTACAAGATAAAGAAGAAACAATTCTGCTCCTATTTTAACTTTCTCAATTCTTATCATTAGTTGTCTCAACAATGGCATATCACTCAGCTAACTATTCCTTTATTCCAGGATATATCTGTCAGCTGCCTACTCGCGTATTAAGTAACTCCGTTACATTAAAAAATAGTGTTTCGTTAGCCTCCATGAGATCTTCTGAAAAACAATTTTGACAGATGGCGAAGGGATCCAAGGAAATTCAGCGCAATGGTGCTTTCAACTTGAAGGCCCAATACATCTTCCACTTGAGAGCAAGCTGAGAAACACAATATTATAAATTTTTTACCTTTCATGCTCCCTTTTCTTTTTCCCACTCTCCTCAACAGCCAAATACTATTAGTTTCTGAAGTTCTTCGTGAAACCGGTGCTTCACTCTTTACCAGTTCATATGAAACCATTAATTAGCTTTAAGGAATCTGCGTGTAGCATTCTCATAACATGTACTAGCTCTCTGTATACTGTTGAAATGACGTTCTTCAGCTTCTCTTGCATTTCCATTCATTGATATGAAAATAAGCTTATTTAAGATAAACTTTCACATAAAATGCCGGTCCAGGACCTTGCAATGGAAAATTGCCTTGAACTTCATTAGTGAATTAACTTCTTCTTCTTCTTCTTCTTTTTTTTTTTTTTGTGTGTGTGTGATATTCATGCAACAAATTTACATCTATTTATGTTTTTCTCCGATTCCTTCCACTATGCTGTTTGAATACTTGTCATACTCTTACATTGCTCGTATTCCATGACCTTATAAGCCATCTTTACCTTCCCATCCTAGATTTATAACTCCCAAGGAACACGCAATACACTTTTTCCCATAGCTTTTCAGGCAATGGAATTTTCTCCTTCCACAATCTTTCAGCACGTCACTAGAGCTCTCATCTCTAGTGAAACCACTGTAGTTATAAGCTTGGATGAGAGCCGCCATCAGAATTCATTTTCTCAAGGAATCCAAAATGACCCAAATGTTCTCAATAACATGAATTTTGGCCCCAACTCGGTATAGTTTTCGCTTGAAATCACACACAAAAAAGAAAATATCCTTGTGCCAATGCCAATCTGGTTGAGGCGAAGGTACAGCTCATTTTGGTATTTTCAGGGCTACAGCTCAGGCATCAACTGCGTTCATCTCACAAAATTCATAGTTATCAGTTACATCTCTTAATTGGCTCCTCTTCAGTCTAGGTAAGATGCAGTTCCTTAGAATCATTTGGCGATATCCCATTCACTTCAATTGAGCTCCAACCAGATGGCTTTTTCACATCACTCTCCTTCATCAGTTCTCTAAGTCCTTTAGCATCATCCCATCTATCTGAACCTGCGTAAGCATCAGATAATAGAACATAATTCCCACTGTTAGAAGGATCCAGTTCAAGAAGCTTATTGGTAGCAATCTCTGCTAGGACCACGTTCCCATGAACCTTACAAGCACTCAGCAGTATTCTCCATACTACAACATCAGGAGCTATCGGCATTGTCTTCATGAACTCATAGGCTCTCTCAAGATTGCCAGAGCGGCTCAAAAGATCCACAACACACCCATAGTGTTTCATTTCTGGTTTCAAGCCATAAACTTTTTCCATGCTTTGAAAGTATTGCAATCCTTCATCTATCAATCCAGTATGAGCGCAAGCTAGTAAAATCCCAACAAAAGTACCATGAGTTGGCAGAACACCTTCTCTCAACATCTGCATAAAAAGCTCAAGTGCATAGTCAGCAAAACCATTCACAGCAAAACCTGCGATAATTGAAGTCCAGGAAACAGAATCCTTCATTTCCATCTCATGAAACACCACTAGTGCATTCTCAACTACCCCGCATTTGCAATACATATCAATAAGCGAATTCCCCACATAAATATCTGTTTTTATAGCATACCTCTGTATATGGTCATGAATTGCCTCTCCCATTTCCAGGGAGCCCAAATGGGCACATGCTGAAAGCACACTAGCCACCGTAATTTCATCTGGTTCAACCTTAGCTAACATCATTTCCCGAAAGAGCTTCACTGCCTCGGCAAATTGATTGTTTTGAGAGTATCCCGTGATCAAAGAAGTCCATGATATCACATCCCTTCTAGGCATCTCATCAAAAAGCTGCCGCGCTTCAACCAAACGCCTAGCTTTTGCATACACAATGATCATAGCATTCCAAGAAACTACATTTCTGTCTCTCATTTGATTAAAAACCTCTTGTGCCAAATCCACCAAACCACGCCGTCCATACATATCTATCAAAGTGTTCCCTAAGTAAACATCAATCTCAACGGAATTTTCCTCAATATACTTGACTATAGAATCTGTATTATCCCACTTACCTAAATAACTACAAGCTAAAACAACTTTCACCATTGTCACAGCATCAGCCTTTACATTACCTTCTTGCATAGAATTAAACAAACCCAATACCTCCTCAAACCTATTGCACTGACTGTAACCACAAATTAAAGAATTCCAGGAAACCAAATCTCTATCATTCATTAAATCAAATAGTTTCCGTGCCAAGCCCAAATCACCACATGATGCATACATATGAATTAAAGCATTTGAAACAAATAGATACGATTCATATCCAAGTTTCAAAGCAATGGCATGCACCTTTTGACCATGATAAACATCCTTGACACGAGCACAAGCCTTGAATACAAAAATAAAGGTTAAATTGTCTCCGGCTAAACCTTGGCGATGCATATTGTTGTACATATCAATTGCTTTATTTGGTTGGTCACTTTGTGATAAACCACGGATCATATGGTTAAAAACCATTAATGTGGGTCGTTCAAGTTGATTGAAAATGATATAGGCTTTGTGCAAATACAAGGGAGATAAAGCATAGGATTTGATAACATGAGATACTGAAGACGGGTCGGTGTGGCGTAGGTTTCTGATAAGGTGTGCGTGAAGCTCTTTAATGGAGTTGATGGAGACTACTTTCTTGCTCACTCGCTTTATCTTTTCGGTCGTTGTAGAGAGGATGAAGTGACGCGTAATGGGTGTTGCAAGTTTCATAAGGAGCGGCTCTCTCTAGAGAAGAAATTGAAGATAGATGTCAGACAAAAGAGATCAAAGTACGTTAACCGTTAAACGATGGAGGGCTGTCACAAGGATCGGTGGTTTTGTTTAACCTATTTAAATTAGTGGGTTGAGTCTTAAATATTGTTTCGTTTAATTCGTAAATTTTTTGATTTGGTTCGTTTAACTCGTGAATTAAACGGGTCAATTTATTTAGCCCGTAGATCGATCCGTGAACTGTTAAAATAAATAAATAAATAAATTTTATATATTTAAAATATAATAAATTTATATTTATATTATATTTAATAATAATTAATATTTTTATTTTATATATTTTT
>JAVXUL010000021.1:9518405-9539450 GCA_035590515.1 Trichilia minutiflora | reverse complement strand
TTACTGTTTTACTGTTTTCGATTTTAACTAAAATCGAAAACGTTTTCTTGTGAAAAACGTTAAAAACGTAGTTTTTACTGTTTAAAAACGCGATTTTAATAACAATGCTTGTAGGTATTGAAAGCACTTGTGGTGGAGCTGAAACTAAATACAAATTATGCTTAGTACTAATTGACTGCTATTAAATGCACTAGTTGTCTTTATGATAATATTAAATAAATAGTTCCATTGCATAACCAATTTGTGCATTCTTATTTTTCTCTTTAAACTTTTAATTCGTTCCTATTTTGATTTTTCTCAATATCGTTATTGGAGTACTGTGGTTCATATCACTTATTACTACATTGTCTTTTTATTCCTAATTCTTATGGAATTTGTAGGAAGGTTTAGAGGTTCATGATGGGGTGAGCAAAGGGAAATACACTATAGGGTTTGGACAAGATTGCATGGCATTTTGTACGGAGGTGGAAGATTTCATCTGAATGAGGTTAGTAATATCCACTCGATGTTTTTCCCTATGCTTAGTTGATAAGCAACAGTTTAATCCTGAAAGATGGAGGCAGCCTCTTGCTATATGCTGCTTGCCTGCTTGATGCACGTTTTGTTTTAGTCATGCTACTTATGGAAAGGCATAGTGGAGCAGGCATTCTTGGATTATAGTACTTACTTGGGAGGTGGTGGTCCACCATTTGAACGAATGTTTTCAAGGAAAAGAGAGAAAGAATCTGGAAAGTCATGATCATCATGAATTGAACCAGTCAATTCTTTCATTTTGCTTTTTGGGTTACTCTGATTGTTGGACACTCAGCACAAATAATCAGGTTTATTAAGCTGTACTTAAGATGTTACTCTTTTGTTCCTTTTTGGTAGCGAAGGAAAAAGTTAAAGGTTTTCCATTAAGAAAATTAATATTTATTACTTTGCTTACCACAACTAATTTTTTGATTGCATTGGTGCTGTTATAGAACTTCATTACTATACTGTCTGAACACCTACATTTTGATGGTTCTAAATGTTCTTGGCACTTTGAATTGCATCTAATATAGTAACTTTATATACCTGATCATATACAGAGCACATTCTGTTCATATTACAAAATTCTACCAGATTGTACTTTCATTTCTTTTCTTTGTTGACCCAAACCCTGTACATTGGAGTTGGAGCAAGGATGTTGGTGATGTTATCACCATTACTCTTAGTTTCCATGACCAAGAAACTTTACGAGTTGGGACTTTCACTGGTCATTGATATCTATACTTCCTTTGGTCTTTGGCTTTCAGCTTGACAGTTGTTACCTCCCTTCTTGATAAATATAAAATTGATCCAACTCAAATCAGACGCCCTGAAGTTGGCAGTGAGACTGTTATTGACAAGAGCAAATCTATTAAGACATGCCTAATGCAAATTTTTGAGGTAGTCCTCTTTTTTCTTTTTTCTTTTTCTGTTTCTTCATGCTAAGAGCAATTTTTGACACTTGTTTAGGTGTTTAGGATGAATAACTTCTTTAAAAGTGGCTTGAATATAAGAGATGAAATAGAAAACAACCTGGATGTAAAATCTTGACATCAACTGTCATGTTAGAAGTTTCATATTTATTGCCTAAACATTGCAGTCCATGACTGCAAGCATCTTGACATGATGGAACTCCAGGGGTATATGCTGGCTGATCTTTCAGCCAGGTTATGCTTGTAGTGCTTTCTGTTAATTGTGAAGTACCTTTAGAATAATAACAACTATATAACCGCTCTTTAAATGTACAAAGTTAGAATTTACTTTTTCTGCGTCTATAAAATGCAAACATAGCAGTTAATGTACTATTTTTTCTTGCATCTATAAAATGCAAACATAGCAGTTATTGTGCTTGCAGCACATGTTTCCTATTTCTCTTAGGGATTGTCTATATTGTAATAGATATATTTTAAATTTTCAGCAATAGGAAATGCAAACAATCAAAATATTTCTGCCTTCAATTTGTTTTATTTTTCTATTTTGGGCTTATGTTGATTATGCATCTTGTGCTCCCTCTTGTATATAACAAATACGTGGCAATACTGACATTGAAGGAGTTGACCCAACAAATGCATGCTATGGTGGAACAACAGCTTTATTCAATTGTGTGAGCTGGGTGGAGAGTGCTTCATGGGATGGACGCTATAGACTTGTTGTATGCACAGAGAATGCAGTATGATCTCTATGGAAATGCAATTAGTCTCACTTATTTCCATTTCAATTAAAACTAGAGAAAGAAACAAAATTGCAAGTTTAGTGTTAGTTCTCATGAAGGAACAAGGTTTCATATGAAGCATGGGCCTTGATATCCAAATGCCCGAAGTCATGAAACAAATTTGAACTATTTCATTGAAGTCTCACTCCATTGATTTGCACAATTTCATATAAAATAACTATGGAAGAATAGATATATACAAATTTTAGTTGAGGCATAATGGAAAGTTACTAGCTTCTTTCAGGACTACCTGCATATTGAGTTCTCAAGTCACTCCTTAGTCTAAACTAAAATTCAGAATATCAATCTCAATTTTTCCCCACGGTGTTCATGCAGTTTTGCTAGGTGGCCATCATCTTTTAAGTGTCACTGAGGTTTAATTTAATTAATCCCAAAATGGAGCCTAGGAGTATTAGCTATCAGTGATTTTATGTTAGTTAAATGCAGAGATTTGGCAAATTTTCTCCCCTTTACATAGGGATGTTGATTCAATTTGAACCAAACGGCCCTTTTATCACAAGTTTATGCCGAAGGGCCAGCTCGGCCTACTGGAGGAGCAGCTGCCATTGCATGCTGATAGGACCTGATGCTCCTATTGCTTTCGAAAGCAAATTTAGAGGTAGCCTTATGGCTCATGCCTATGTTTTTACAAGCCCAACCTTGCCAGTGAATATCCAGTAATGCCTTCCCTAATCTCTCAGTCTCTTTTATCAATTATAAAGATATTGGTTTCGTTATCTACCTTTCCAATTTTGGGTACGAGTATTTCCTAATATATTGGAATATACTATATTTTGTCAATGTCCATTTTTTTCATATTCACTAATTTTGTGTTTGATTACCAAATCAATCAAAACAAAGAAAAATATAACAACTCAATATTATTCATGTTTTTTAGCTTTATGTGAGAAATGCTCCCCTTATACAAATATGAGGTTTTCTCTTGGGAGTTCCCTGTAGTGAAAACTGTGTAGTCTAATAGACTCAAAACTGCACTAGCTATTTGGGATCGGATGCTATTGAATTATACCTGGAGAACAAGATAGTGATGTGCTTATCAATGAAACTTCCATATGTTTTGTAGTTAAACTCTATTTGTTTAATGGATTTTTCATACTGCGATATAACTTTATGTTATGTTTTATTTGTGGTTATAGTTGTTGATGGAAAACTGTCACAAACTTGTTATCTCATGGCACTTGATTCTTGCTACAGGTGTTTCTGTCAGAAATAAGTTGAACTAAGTTTCCAAAAGCGTTTCTTTTGGGGAGGAAATGCTCTGATCTGGCTGTGCTACTATATATAAGTTTCAGAAATTGGAAGGAATGCAATTTTCAATTTTAGTCACTGATTAGTTTGTCTTTCATTCTCTACATATCAAGGTATTGTAGTTTTGGCATATTTGGTAATGCTATTAAAATGCTTTGTAGCATTACATATTAAAATTTTTAAATTTCTTAACTCTTGTCTTCTCTCTGGAAATGGTACTGCAGCTTGTGCAGAAAAGTTTTGCTCAGGTGTACTTCAACAATTTCTTAAGGAATGCCAGGTATTGTACATAACTTTGGTTTACTGGTATTAATCCAATCATATGTAGAGAATTTTGGAATGCAATTCTAAATAATTGATTACTAATTCTTTTAACAGCATTTTATTTACTAATAGCATGTGAACTTTCTCTATCTTCATAACCTGATTACCACTATTTAGTTATGGAACATTTAAACTGGCCTGAAAGAAACCTAGTTTTATTCTGAAAAGTACAAGAAAAATGACTGCTATAAAATTTCCCTATTCAGTTTATGAAATGATATTTAATACATTATCAATCATTCGGTTTATGAAATGATATTTAATACATTATCAATCTTCTTTTCAGGACTAATATATGACATTGAATAACAGCCTGTAAATAAGTGTATATATTGAAACATTTAGACTTCTTTAAGATGCACTATACTGTCACCACAAGATCCAATTTATCTGATTGACTCTTATGAGTTTTTTCGAAATATATTCTGGAAAGCACATCAGCTTTGTTGATGAGGTTGCAAGAGCAAAGCTAGCCCCTTTTTTAGCACTCTCTGGTGATGAGAGTTATCAGAGCAGGGATCTTGACAAGTTAAGTTACCATTCAGATCATCTCATTAATGAGGCTGGTGTTCTGTGGGCTCATGGCTGTTCATGGTGAATTTCACACTAATGGTTTTACTTTTTGGTTTAATCTCAGGCAAGTCAGCAAGTTGCAAAGCAACTTCATGATTTAAAGGTGCAACCGTCCACCCTGATACCGAAGCAAGTTGGTAACATGTACACTGCATCTCTCTATGCAGAATTTGCAGCTCTTCTTCAGAGCAAGCATGGCTTTCTGGTATTAAGCTTTTTGACTATCTGAAGGGTTCAGTTTTCTTCCATAATTTTGAGTGGTAACTACTTCCTAAGCATGGTTTTATCTATTGGATTCTAGGCAGGTGAGTAATAATGTTTCATATGGAAGCGGCCTAACTGCTACAATGTTCTCATTCCAGCTTCAAGATGGTCAACATCCTTTCAGCTTGTCAAACATTGTGAAAGTGATGGATGTTCCATGGAAGTTAAAATTGAGACATGAGGTATTTCTTGTTTTTGCAACTCTGGACATATCATGGAAATCTTTCCTGAACAAGCAAGGACTTACCACTGTCTCTTCCTGGTCCTTTGTGATGCATTTGGTGTGAGATCAATTTAGATGGTAATATAAAGCATTTAAACAGGCTCTATTTGTCTCTTTGCAGCATAGATAAGGTAGAAAATACTTGTTGGCCAGCTGTGTCAAAATTTTGTTACCCCAGAAGAGCAATGGGATCCTCTTAACTGAAATAAGTTGTTGAGCTTGGCTGCTTTGGATTATTCTTGTCCTTAGCATGCTCATGCATCGCTTTGTAGGATTTATGGAAAGGAATGTTAGAAATTTTTTTTATTTTTCGTTGCTGCAATAAATGCAACTGATAGGTGTCAATTTTTCTGAGGTTTACTGGTCAAACAGCAATGCTCACTACAAGTTATTTTGTATTCTCGACCTTCAATTCTTCTCATCTTTTTCTTTATACTAGATGATAATAATCAGCTACTGCAAAATATATTGGTAATAGACATAGTTTATCTTATTCATCCTCTTTCTACATTGAAGTTTTGCCTAAGAGTTGTGTAAAAATCTCCTTTAGTTTTCACCCTACCATGATCCAGTACTATTGATATGTGTATGATACGTGAAATTCAGTAAAATTCCTTTCTTTCATATGCAGTTTCCTCTTGAAAATTTTTTTGACATAATGAAGCTCATGGGGCGCACCAATATGGAGCAAAAGACTGACATAAGCAAGGACAGTAGCCTCTTGTTACACGGAACCTACTATCTCACTGAAGTTAAACTCAATGTACCAATCGAATTTATGCCAAGAAGGCAAGCCCTTACACTGCCTCAACCTGTGCAAATGGTTTGCCAGGTGATGTCCATTAATATCCCAAGGTAATAAAGCCAAACGGCTTTTTTCCCTACTGCTGGATCGGCCTTGCCTAGGAAAAACATTGCCTCCTTCTTAGTCCTGTAAAGTTTTTTAGAGGAATATACTTCAACGCAAATGAAATTATTGGTCTAATAGCTCGATGAGATTGATTGAAAATTTTCATCTCCCAAAATATACTGCTGTTCACATTCTGTTACTTTGATTTAGCAACATGGCGTCCGACATCTTTGGTTATCTTGGCATATGGTGTAAGCTGCGTAAATATTTTGTCCTCCGCAAACTGTTGTACCATTGGGGCATTTGGCTGCTCAGTATAATTCTCGAGTCATATGTTAGTCATGGTTAAATGCTGACCAGAATTGTTTATTTATCAATATTTTCGTTTTCTTTCTAAATCCTCTATCGCTTGGTGATGGTGGAAGGTCTAATGTTGATTAAATTGTAATAGCATCGGATGTATTAGAGAACTAAAATCGAGAATTAAGAGAATTGATTCGTAATAAGAAGAATGATTTGGGCATACCTTTCAAAATGAACAAAGTATGGTCGTTGGCTAAATTTTCAAAGCTGATTAGGCGCAAGTGTGCATTGATGAGTAATGGGCCAAACTCCCCCTAAACATAAAAATCGAGCCGCCCGTCAATTCTTAAGAGGACAACTTTTTTGCCTAATTAAAACTTAATTAAGGGGCCGTCTTGTTAAAGGTAGGACCAACCACGTGTCCTGATCTCTCGCACTATTAAGTTGTGCGAGGCCTATCTAGCCGTCGATGCGTCTTCAACGATAAATAAATAGGGTTTGAGGGCCCCCCCTTCCTCGGTAGAACTTGCATAGAGGATAAGTGGCGTTCTATTCGTTCCTACCTCTATTCGTTTCTACTTTCCAAGGTTTGTTTCGCTCTCCATTCCTCCTTAATGTCATTTTATCTTTACTTATTATTCTAAACATGTAGATGAGAAAATTTTCCATGGCCTTTGGTCTCTTAAATCTTACGACGTACACGGAAAATTCAAAACGTTGTCAACGTACTATGTCTCTGTTTCTTCCTTAACAGTAAAAAGCTAGGGTTGCACGGTTCCTCTTTTAAAAGTGTCGTTAATTCTTTGTTGTGGATTATTTGTGGGCTCTGATCAATTTGTCCAGCGTCTGTAAAAAAATTTTCTTCACAGTACCTCCTTCAAAAAGTGTTGATAATTTTTGGTTGTGGATTATTCGTGGGCTCTGATCAATCTGTTTGCGTCTGTCAAAAATTCTGATGGGTGTGTTGCCAAACTTCGTTTCTTGACAGGTTTTGTTTATTTAATATGGAGTCCAAGCGTTTAGGAGTTAATAGCAACGAAGAAGAGAGTAACACTTCCAACAATGCCAACAACAATTGCTCTCCATCAGAAGTATCAATTATGGACCCACACGAACACCCACCAGAAGCAGCGGTTCCAATGAAACAAGAAGAATTAACGGACCCAGAAAATCAAGAATTCGATCCTTCTTCTTCGCCAGTGGGCCCTGGTCAAGTTCCCATTGCACCAATCAACAGTTCGCTCGTACCCAAACGCCCATCCAAAGACAGACACACGAAAGTGGAAGGCCGTGGACGTAGGATTAGAATGCCCGCCACGTGTGCGGCCAGGATATTTCAACTAACCCGCGAGCTCGGTCACAAGTACGACGGTGAAACCATCCGGTGGTTATTAGAGAACGCTGAGCCAGCTATTATCGAAGCTACTGGTACTGGAACAGTCCCTGCTATAGCCATGTCCGTTAATGGTACGTTAAAGATTCCTACAACTTCTTCAGCTAAACCAGACGGCGAAGAACTGCCAAGAAAGCGGCGTAAAAGATCATGCAACGGCGAGTTCGTTGGAATCAATGAACACAATCCTCAAAACTCGATATCTTCTGGGCTGGCACCCATTACACCAATGAAAAGTTCGTCAACAACATCAGCATATAGTAGTACGGGAGCTACCCAAGGGTTGTTTCCGTTGTGGCCAATGGGCGCAATTATGTTACAAGCACAATCTGGTATTGCTAATGGCACTCCCGGGTCTAACCAGGCTCAATTATGGGCCATTCCTGCTACTGCAACACCCATCTTCAATCTGCAGGCTAGACCCATATCCAGTTTTGTTTCTGCGACGCAATTAAGTGTGTATCAGGCTCCAGTTGAAGGGGAAGTACATGCTTCGAATGCTGCGCTAGGGTCTACTTCCCTACCCATCTCGGTTTCAAGTGGTACCAGCGTTGGTGTTAATAATGGTTCTAGTTCTAGTAGTACTAGTACGACTCAGATGCTTAGAGATTTTTCATTGGAGATATACGATAAGAAGGAGCTTCAGTTTCTGGGTGGGCCTGCTAGTGCTAACCAACAAGCAACTTCTAGTTCAAAACCTTAATTTTGATTTTGAATACGGAGTTATTAGTTTTAGGGTTTTACACTTGTTTTTGTTAATCCAATTAAAACAACAACAGGTTTATCTTATGTTAATCATTTGCCTGGGATCGATTGAAGGCTTTTTGTCAACTGCTTCCTGTATTTTTGCATTCGTTATCTTTGTTTATTTGCTGCTGTTTCGTTTTTGTTTTGTTTAATTAATATTTAAAAAACATTTATGATGTTTTTTTCGTGAGTGGATACACGTGCGAAGTGGCGACATCAGTGAGTGCGGTGTCCACATTTGAAGGTGGGTCAACTGGAAAGCGTGGACCTGGATGAGTGGTTCAATGTGGGCCACGAGTTGTAATCACGTGATTGAGTCTCGTCGTCCTAGGGATGTGGACCCACCTGTTTTTTCTGCTATTTATTCTAAACTCAACTCATGGTCCCTACTCAACACGACGCAACTCAGCAATAGGGTCTACGTTTTTTTATTATATCAGGCTGGCCCCCACTTACACGCGTCGGTGCTTTGCTGTTTTTTTGGGGACCTTGTAGTAGAATCAAATAAACACATGGATCGATAATACCAGGCTTTGGTTGCGTCCTTACCTAGAAAGCAAATGCCCGCGATGGGGATGAGATTAAGAGAACTAGACGCATCGTTAGAATACATGCATTTGATCGAATAATTTTGTATCAGTGTTGTATTATTTTTTATTAAAATTTTAATAAAACACATAATTAATGCATTTAAATATTTAAATTTAATATCATGAATGGAACTTTTAACTCTAGGGTGGTTTGGAATTATGGTATTTGGGTATGTTTTAAAAATAAAGTAAAAAAATATTTATTAACATTAATTTTAGTAAATTTTTATTAATATTTAATAATTTTATCTTATAACAACTTTTATAATTATAGTAGCTCAATACCAAATTGAAGCATCAATTAATTTCTTTCCTGCAGAATGAAAGTTGGATTTGCAAAAAACGCTACATGAAAATGATTGTAATTTAAGAACTTTGTTTTCAAGAAAAAAATTCACCTTTGATAACTTTGGTATTCAATAAAATATGTTAATCAATTTTATTAGAGCATAAATTCAGTCAATTGGGTTACAAAATAATTAAACGTATTATATAAAAGAAAAAAAATATATATTTTGACAATTTGCTTACATTCACGGGTAAAATAATAGATATAGTTTATTAAGAAAACAATTGGAGTTACGATATGGTAATAGATATTTTATTAAGAAAAATATATTGAAAGTTTTAATTTCTTATCAAATCTTATATATAAAAATGGAATACAAAACATATTGAAAAAAGCATACTTGATTATGTCATAATCAAATAAAATTTCTGATTAAGTCTTCCTCTTTATTTTTTATTTTTATGACAGTCTATTTAATGGAAAGAAGATAGGTTAGGATTTTTTGAAACTCATATTTTCTTTTATATAGAGTTAGAGAGCGGATCTAACCTAATCCTGATTGATCTTTATTAGGCCTCCTTATCAAAAACTTCAACATGATTCATATTCTACACTTACTGTCAAAACTAACTCGTTATAGACGTTAAACCCAATTTTCTTTATATCACATAATTGGGTCCACTTTACCCATTGACTATAAAATTAGCCCTTTTTTTTAAAATAAAATCATAATAACGATTTAATATAAGCCCACAAAAATCCAACATTCACAACTCGTTTTGTTCATCTTTGGAGTCTCATGCAAGCTCACAAGACGTTTAAAGTGGATTACTTGGCAGAAGTGGAAGTTTGGAAATTGTTTCAAGAGAAAGTTGGAGAAGACCCTGTTGACAGTCATCCTTATATCCGGGACCTAGCACAAAAAGTGGCCAGAGAATGTGCAGGTCTTCCACTTGCACTCATTACAATTGGTAGGGCCATGGCTTACAAGAAAACGCCTGAAGAATGGAATTATGCCATTCAAGTACTAAGGAAAGCAGCCTCTGAGTTCACTGCTATCTGAGTTCACTGCTATGGGGGAAGAGGTGTATCCTCTTTTAAAGTTTAGTTATGATAGACTGCCTAACGATACAATTAGATCTTGTCTATTGTACTGCAGTTTATTTCCTTAAGATTATAATATTTCTTGGAAGGACTTGATAGATTGTTGGATTGGTGAGGATTTTCTCAATGATTATGACAGATGTGAAGCATATAACCTAGGATATCACATTCTTGGTGTTCTTATTCAGGCATGTTTATTAGAAGTAGATGACAGGTGTGTAAAAATGCATGATGCAATTCGAGACAAGGCTTTGTGGATTGCACGTGTAATCAACAAGGAAAAGAATTTTTTAGTTCAGGCCGGTATGAGATTAACTGAGCCACCTGATAATGGAAAATGGGAGAAGATTTGTAGGATTTCATTGATGAAAAATGCTATAGAGAATCTATCAGAGGCTCCTACATGTTTTGATCTGGTAACTTTACTTCTGAATAGTAATAGCGATTTAAAAATGATTGCTGATGATTTCATCAAATTCATGCCTTCACTCAAAGTTTTAACCCTGTCGCGAAACGATTCTCTGCCTAGTGTTCCTTCTGGGTATCACATTTGGTATCACTGCAGCATCTTGATCTATCATGGACTTCAATAGAGGAGTTGCCAAAGGAGTTAAAAGGCCTTGGTACATTTTAAAGGTCTTAACTTGGAGCATACACGTCATCTCCACATAATTCCGCATTATCTGATATCTAGTTTTTCAGTGTTACAAGTACTGGGTTGTTTGAGTGTGGTGCTCATAATTCATGTCTAGTAGTTGGAGATAATGTTCTTTATGGTGATGCAGAAATTTTGGTCAATGAATTGATTGGTCTGAAACATTTAAATGTGTTGACATTGCTCTCAAGAGGATCCCATGATCTCGAAAGATTTTTATCGTACGATAAATTACACAGTTGTGTTCAATCTATATTATTTGGTCATTTCAATTATTAAAACTCGCTCAATCTTCTCGATTTAGCAGATCTGAGGCATCCAAAGGAATAAGGCATCATATATAGCGATCGTTTGGAAGAGCTGAATGTTGACTACACGGGAAGTATGGAAAACTAGCCAATCTTATGGTTTCCACACCCTTCACAGAGTTGAAATAAAGGCCTGCAATAAATTGAGGGACTTAACACGGCTAGCTTTTCTTCCACACCTCAGGTCTCCGACTGTAGGATTCTGTAAGTTCATGGAAAAAAACTAATACATGCTGGAAAATTGGGTGAAGCTGCAGAGATGACGGGAAATCAAAACCCTTTTACAAAACTCCAATTTCTTAGATTACATGAACTCATTAGGTCAAAGAGCTTATGTTGGAAAACTTTGCCTTTCGAACATCTCAAGGAAATTGAAGTATGGGAATGTCCAAGGCTTAAGAAGCTTCGTTTGGATTCAAATAAGTCAAAGGATTATAAGCTTATTATTAAAGGATCGGAGCAATAGTGGAAAGAGCTTCAATGGGAGAACCATGCCACTCTAAATACCTTTTTTCCTCGTTTCGATAAGGGTTGGTGATTATAGCTTAGTTAAAAAAGCTTTACCTTCGATTTGTTTTACTGTTTCCAATCAATAAATTGTCCCACTGCTAGATTCTTGCATCTGGACTTCTCGTTACTGGTATCAGCGATTGCTAGATAGCTTACCTTTCCATATACATCCATCTTTTCTTGACATGAACAGGATTCAATCCGTTAACATACATACTTTACAGTTAAAAACTACGATAAATGGTAAACAAAGGGTAAATTTGCATACATTTTAACTGCATCACCTCTTTTGTATATACCGTATTATGTGACATTCATATTCTGCACAATAACAGACTGAAAATCTAGAAAAGCAAAGGAACATATAGGATAAGTAGAGATTTTATTTACAAAAAATCTTGCATCTTCAAATTGTTAGTCATTCTCGCCTTTCTTCTACATCATGAACCCTATTCAATGACTCCTCGAAAGCTTGCAATGCAACCTTGTAATGATCCAGAGAGATCACTCCCTCCTCCACAACTTGCAAGGCACTTTTGTACAACTGAGTAAACCATAGAACATGGTCAGTACCATCAACATTACTGGAACTATGATCTGGAATATACAAGCGTTTGTAATCCTTCTTCCATCGTGACAAAATGTACTTGGAAGGGACCTCCTCCACACCATTAAAGTTTAGCACACACAATGCATGCCGGCATAGGTAACCAGAAAAGTTCAAGGAACTGCAAATGCAACGAACCTCACCAGCTGTTCTATTGTACAGAACTTCATAATCCCTAATTTCCCTCCTATTTCCTTCACCCAAAACACGCTCTTTAACCAAGAATATTACAATCGGGCCATCAACATGCAACTGTGTTGTACTAAAACAAGAATACATCTCCTCTACCTCTAATTGAAACTTCTTGAATATCTCTCTTGTGTACACTCTGGAAAGCTGCAACTCAAACGAACATCTTGTTTTCAATGTAGGGCTTACAGTTCTTGACTCAATATCTGCAAGGATTTCATCCTTGTGCTTCTTTTGTAGAGCTAACTCATACTTATCTAGAAATTCTTTCAAAGGCGTTTGCTTATGGACATACCTATCAAAAAATGGATTGAGTGTATCACCTGGCTGTGCAGCACACATCCCAGCTAAAAAAGTATCTTTCAAATAGACTGGAGCCCATTGAGCCCTATCTTCATACAAAGCTCGAAGCCACTCATGATCCACAACTCCAAACCGCTGGACCATAAATCCCCATGCAGCCTCAAATTCAATCACTTTCAGGGATTCATATACTGCTTTAACCAGGGCCTTTCTAATTGCATCATAGTTGCGTAATCCTCCCAATTTTTCAGGAACTTTCTTCATGATGTGTGACAAACCAAAACGATGATGAGCTCTCGGAAATACCTCCAAAATTGCACTTTGCAATAGTTTGCACCTGTCTGTTATTATAGTTTGTGGACAATGTCCTGAAGCACTTGTAAGCCATGCTTTGAACAACCAAATATATGACTCAGTAGTTTCCCCGGCTAGCAGGCCGCATCCCAGTAACACAGATTGCCCGTGGTGATTTATTCCAACAAATGCCACAAGTGGGATCTCATATTTGCTTGACAAATATGTGTTATCAATATAGATAACATCACTGAAGTAACCACATGAAGCCCTGGACCTACCATCAATCCAGAATACATTCCTCAAATGCCCTTCATCATTGAGATCCATCAAATAAAAGAAGTTTGGATTGGTCAATTGCATGCGGCAGAGGTAGTTATAGATGGCTTGTGAGTCACCTTTTTTAAGGTTCAGCTGATGGGGATGACTAGAAAAATTCCTAACTTCTCTGTCAATTGTGTTCAAATTTTCATTTCCACCAGCATCAATTACAAGTGCTCTGTACAACTTGATCGTTCTCCCTTCTGCATCAGAACCTAACAGTGACTTCCTTTTAGTTCCAGTGCTCAACTTCTTCAATGATCTATGGACCTTAGCACCTAATATGTGGTTATGGTCAAGTGTAACTTCAAGTACCCTCCACCTTTTGGAGTCCACTAATCTCATTCTTAACATTGCAGGACAACCAGTTCTGGTCTCTTTTCTCAAACGGTTTACATCTTTAATTCTTTTAAAACCCTGACTGCTGCAACAAAGTACTGCACCATACTTCTCCCTACTATTCCGTTTGAACCATGAGTTCTTGACTCTAACACGAAAGCCCACTTCCTTAGCATAGCAGTTATAATAGTTATAAGCATCATCATATGATTCAAACTCCATCCCAACAGCAGGAGCAACAAATTCCTTTTTCTCTTCAATTACACCATGCGCACCATCAAATATTGCTGTTGCACCTTCTCCTTCTTTTTGACTATCACTACATTTATCATCAGGCACTTGTTCACTGCAAAGTGTAGCTTCTTTCATCTGTATTATATACCAAAACACCACATTACACACATGCTATCCAAGTAATTCATCAAACAAATAATTCAGACATGACATCGGCTATTTATTGAACTGAACCCCAACATACAAGAAGAGAACATCATCTAATTCAAGGTTCGTAACTCATTTCAACATTAACACAGGCACACACTCAGTCACTGACAGACAAGATTAAAGTAAACAAACTAATAACAACTGTGAGATAGATAATATAGTTTTCTGACGTATGACAAGACCCTTTTATCTAGATATTTAGTCCAACAAACACTCATTTTCTAAGTACTGTGTTTGGAAGTAAGCCCCAGAAACAAATATTTATATTGATTACGCAAATTTCTGTTTGGCAATAGCTCTTCCAATCCCAGCTTATCATTACTATTTTAGTTTGTCCCAGATCTTTGTTTCTATGTTGTCCAATTATTATTGGCAACATATAAAGGTTATTAATTTCTTTGGCCAATACTTCAAAATTTTCAATTCAACATATAACAACAAATTCCCTTCATAACAGAGTTAAATAATAATGAATGTCAGTTCTGTCATTTGCATAAAACTTAAATAAGTACAAGCTTGAACACAAAAATGATACTATGTTACATCCAAATGTAAAAGATTGCAGCATTTGCGGAAAATGGAATCCTATTAACTCACTCAATTTTGTCAAATTCAACATCTAAACCATTACTAAATGCAAGCTTACCAACAAATTTGAGATGAAAATTAAATTAATACTTCTTTCAATGTTAATTCCAAAAGTGTTACTATTCATGTTAATTCATTAAGCCCTGTTTGATTACCAAGGAAATAAATAATGAAGCAACCAAAAGGAGAAGAGAAGACTCGAAATTTCAACTCTTTTATTTAAGTTTCCTTCACTTTCTAGGCGACCAAACAAAGAATTACAGTAGCAGTCGTCACACAACAATTCTTCAAATTAAACCCATGTACGTGAGAAATTTTTGCGCACTTACGGTAGCGTTTTGGACGGTGACACAAATCCGTCTAGAAGGATCCGGCGACCCGACAGATCACGGCGTCAGACTGATGAGCGGCGTTTGTTTTGTTTGCTTGTTAGCTTGGTGGAAAAAGCAATTGGGAACTCGACGGGTAAGTTTAGTGTTTCCAGGTTTGGATTCTGTCCGGTTCTCTTTTTAATTTTATCATCCAGTTAATGTTTTCATTGCGCCATGTCAACAGTACACGTCGGATAATATTTTCTGCTTTTTTTATTTTTATTTTTTAATTTTTTGAAGAGCGTTTTTTTTTTATATGTTCAATACGACCAAAAATAATGATTTTTTAATGTTCAATATAAACCAAATAATATCGTGCATTGTTTTTATTTTAAAAAAGGAATATTGTGCATTGTTAATTGCTAAAGTTTTGACTACTTATAGTTGGACCCCTTGTCTATAAATATTAAGTTGAGACTTTTCTTGAGTAAATTTTAATTAATTTTATAAAAAAATTTAAAGATATATAGAATCAATAGAGGTCTATTTTGTTTTATAATAAAATTTTAAAAAAAATTATTAAGCTTTAATTTTTTTATTATTAAATAATTATAATTAGTTATTGGCAATCTTTTTTATGATCAATATTTTTATTATGTTAATCATTAATATTTCTTTTTTTTTTGCTATTGTCAATATCATAATACCATCAATCACTAATAACCGTTAATAAATTATGGATGATCGAAAGTATTATTGAAGATTACTGTCATAAATGGCATATTAATTAATTCAAATAGTAAAAATTAATTAATTAGAATAGACTTACGTGTCTTCAATTCAAATGACAATTTCATATCATTCGTAATAATCACGAGGAAAAAAACAAGTTTCTTCAACCTCGGTATATATCAAGCACATTGCTTTAGCTTACCATTTCGCCTTTCAGCCACAGTTGTTTCAAGTCTTTACATCCTGCAGCATTTATCAGATACAAGACACTAGATATTGAAAAAAACTAGTTCAATCATTCTTGTTTAAAAAAATGGTAGATTTCTTCCACCTATCTTATCCTACTACCTTCAGAACTCCTAGGATTGAAAGCACATTAACAAACAATAGACAAGACTCGAAGAAATTGGCCTTCCACAGAAAAGGAACGGCAACAACTTTCAGCTCCAAAAAACTTCGGAATTATGACAGCCCAGCAAAACAGACTGCCCATGGTGATTTACTCGAACAGATGCTATACATGGGGTTAGGGGCGGGCGTTTGCTGTTTGGATCGATTTGAAGTAAAATTTCAAACCGATCCAAACATTGCGGTTTACATTTTATGCAATCCAAGTCAATCCAATAATATGTTACAAACCGCAATCGATCCAAACCGCATTATAAGGTTTAGATCGATTTAAGTTCGTGGTTTGAACTTTAAACTTAAATTAAAATATTTTATTAATTTGAATTGAGTCAAAAAATAAAATTTTAAAGCTTAGTTTACTTTTTAACTTAATTTTAAAATAATAAATCTATTAGTTAATCATAAAATATTAAAAAAGTAATTAATGTATTATTTTATCATATAATATTAATACTATCATATAATAATATTAAGTATATTTAATATTTGTTTAAGCGGTTTGGTTTGACGGTTTGCGGTTTGAAATTAATCCAATCCATAACCCAAACCGCTAATAACGGTTTGTAAAATTTCAATCCAGAGATCAATCCAACATAGATTCAAACTGATCCAAACTAATCTAATTAAACGGTTTGGATCGATTTGGAGCGGATCGGTTTAAATTTGTCCACCCCTAATCTTGTGACCAGAAGCCCTGCCTGCTATCGAAATTAATTGTCCCATCACCCGTCAAATTTCAGGCGATATGATAACAGTAGACCTTGCAAATCTTCAATTTGACAATACGGCTCTTAAATGAGTTATGATTGTCATACTATTTAAGAGCAGGAAATCCTATCATTTCCATTCTTCGATGTCATGTCACGTCAATCAGTCTCCCAAGAGCCTTATAAAAGGAGGCCAATGAGACTTTAATGGTAATAATAAAAAAAATTCTCTTTACCAGCTTATTCTTTGTCTTTGCCAAGAATTTTCTTCTTTCTTTCTTTTCTTTCGCTGACTTAGACATCGAAGTTTGCTTGTTAGAAAACACCCCCAGCATCACTCATAACATGTTAGTTGTTTTGTAGGGTTAGTAGGATAAAATTATGCTCTGTAGAAACCTGACTTTGTCGCAGGATTTGCCCCACCTCTTACTTGTTGAGTTACTCCACATTGGTGCAACAAGGTCTGTGAGCCCTGTGCTTAGATCGCAAGGGTATATCGATAATTTTATATTTTTATTATACATGTAATTGTGCTCGTATCGTACATAGTTGACACGTCATCATGACTGTATAATTGTTTTGAGGATTTAAGGTGGTTAAAATAGAGTTTTGTGATCGTAAACGCAGGAACCTCAATGAAATTAAATGTTAGTTTTATTTTGAGTGAGACCCTAATAATATTTTCTAAATTTGAGGAGGACTTAAATGAAACTTTCTATTTTGACGGGTTTGGTTGATCAAATAAGGTGATTTGTTCGATCGATATTTTAGAGACTCTTTGAAAAATTTATGGCATTTTATTCGTTCAAATGAATAAGGGATTTGTTCGATCGAATAGGATTTTGCTCGACCAAATAAGGTGTTTGTTCAGCTGAAATATCGATTCGTTCATATGAAGTGAAAATGGTTCGATCGATAAAATGGTAGTCTCCTGTTTCTTTTTGAGATATCGAAGAATTTATTCGGATGAACTTTGATTCGTTCGATCGAAGTGGACAGTTCTTCAAACAAACTTTAATTCGTTTGATCAAATCAATATGAAATGACGATTTTACCCTCTTCTAGAAGCTTCTCCTTTGTATTCATTAAGGGCAAAATGATAATTTTGTATATATTTTTATAAAAAAGAGACTGAGCCTCGTTTTTCTCCATTTCTTTTCCTTTCTCTTCTTCTCCCCTCTTATGCCCATTCTCCCCCTCTCTCTCTCTAAGCTCTCACCATATTTTGCCAAAATTTTAATTTTTCATCATTTATCGATCACATTCTCCGCGTTTAACTTTTCAAAAGCGTCAATTTAGCAATAAAAGTGCAAGAAACGAAAAGAGGACTTAGGGTTTCAGGAATAAAATTTGGAATTTTTTAACTTCTGATCAAAACCAAGGTAAACTGACGATACCACAAGGTAACCAGCGTCGTTTCTAATCTATCTATACTTTTTGGTTTACAATGTGGCACGATTTTATAATTTGGGTTTTATTGTTCATCCGAATGAATTCTGTCATTTTTGTCTATTATATTTTGGCTTTTAAGTGTTAATTAGGTTGTAGTGAAGTCGGGTAACTTGCTACGAAGTTAAAAATATAAAATCTAGAAATTTTGATGGGTGTAAATAGTAGTCGAGTTACTATTTTGACATACGTGTGGGATCCACTCATCAATCTTATAGAAACAATTCAAAATACATTCGTTTAGCCCAAATGTGGGTTCGCAGTAATAGTAATAATAAGAATTTTAGTATTTACGCTTATAAATCGATTTTAGAAAAACCCGGGTTAACATGCATCTCACGCATACGAGTTTCATTCAAGGTTTAGAAATGTATATTGATATGTTCTGATATATGTATCTAGGTGATAGTACGTGATCAAGGAACACGTGTGAGGTGCCGAGAAATAAGGAGAATTAGGGAGTGAATACCCTCCCTAAGCTGTGAGTGAACTCCTTCTATTGTTGTTACTTTAAATAAGATCTTGTTTTTATATCTATAATAATATATAAAGTTTTTATAAAGGATTATGCTTATTACTCCTGTTTTATGCAAATGTTTATAAATGTTTTCATTACGGTTTTGAAATGAAATATGATATGTATGATGGATTTGATTTGTATGGCATATATGTTTTACCCAAATGATGGCCAATGGCTAATTTATGAGATGTTTATATCTTATTGATGAATATATAAACTTTGTTATATATGTTAGTGATAACGGCTATGAGGGCTGAGATATTTACTGTAGCTACAGGGTGGTAGCCTGGGAGAGTCTACTTGGATGTTGACACCTAGGTGAGTTATATATGTGATAGCCTAAGATTAGCCTGATAAAGAGATCACCTAGGTGAGTGGAGGCTTCACAAGTGAGGGTGGTGTATGATTGTGTTATTGTGATGATGTGATGTAACTTGAACACCTGTGAGTCTCGTTGGATTAGTCACGGATGTCATCACGTGGCTAATTCAAGGCAAACGACAGTAATGTGCTTATTTTACGAGAAATCATGCATATTTTACTCTTTGCATAAAAATTAAACTTTTATAAAAATAGCATTATTTTATTTGCATATAAAACCCATTGACGGTCTTGGTATGCCCAAAGCCAGGATAATTACCGGGAAAGGGAGCCAACCCAATAATTTTCGATAACTGTTTTGAAGTTTTCAAAATAAAAAAAAATATTTTAAATCAAGTTGTTTTATGATATGTTAATCTATACTTTTATAATTTGGATTGAGTACTATTTATATAATTAAATTTTTAATTCACTCACGGAGTATACTTTCATATACTCACTCCCCTCACTCTCCAACTTTAGGGTAAATAAGAAAGATACATACATCGATTTGGTGGTGATCGCTCCAAGTGTTAAAAGTATCAGGTATACATTTAGCTTGACTCACTTAGTAAAAATAT
Source organism: Trichilia minutiflora (assembly GCA_035590515.1). Lineage (NCBI taxonomy): Eukaryota > Viridiplantae > Streptophyta > Magnoliopsida > Sapindales > Meliaceae > Trichilia > Trichilia minutiflora. The sequence goes on along the minus strand of JAVXUL010000021.1, from coordinate 9,519,671 downwards.
AATCTACTGGATTTATATTCTAAAGACTTGTTGTATTATTATTTATTTATTTTTCTATAGATTGTAAAGGATTTTAAACTATATTTGAATTTTATTGTGAATGGATTAACCTCACAGTTTAATATCGTGATGAATGATTCATAAGATGCTTGAAATATTTATACAGAAGTGTTGTAGTTTATTGTTTTATATTTGAGAAGTTCGAGTGATAAGAATAGTTATTTGGAAGTGTTTTAAATATGTGAATTTCAAATCAGATTTTGTAAAGGCCTTACAGGCTCTCAGGACATATTCTGGATAATTGAATATATTTTGAGAGTCTGTAACGGTTGTTACGTGTGAGATCCATAGATTGGGGCTTGACAAGGTCTCTGTATATTTTTGGGCACCAACATTTTATTTTTAAAAATTAAATAAAATAATTTAAATATTTTATTTAAGTTATTGAAGGATTATAATACTTTATACTATAAAAAATTTAATTTATAATTTTGTTTTCATAAGCATTTTATAAAAAAAAATCGAATATAAATATAAATTTATAAATTAATTTTTTATTTTATAATATTTTTTACTAAAATAATTTATGATTTTATTTTTAAAAATTAAATTTAAAAAATATATAAATATTCTTAAAAATTTATGAATTTATTTTGTTTTATAATTTAAATTATAAAAATTTTATTTTATTTTTATTTTTAAAAATTAAATAAAAATAATATAAATACTTTATTTAAATTGTTGAATAATTATCATATTTTTACTATAAAAGAATTTAATTTGTAATTTATATTTAGAAATATTTTTAAAAAATTTATTAAATATAAATTATAACATTCCGATCTTAGAAGATAGAAAGTGGTGTTGGGATAAAAATACCTGAATAAGGAACGACTCTTAACAAATTTTAAAATGACTAAAGGAAAAAGTTGGAATCCTTTATCGGAATAATAAAAAAATTTATTATGTTATATATATATAAATAGAATTAACTTGTTAATAAGGCCTTTTAGGATAAGTTAGATCTATTACAAAAAACAAAATCGTGAGATCTTAAAGTATTAAATCAAAGCGGACAATGTCACACCCCAACCCGTGGGTCTCAATGTGACAACCGTCACAGACCTCCAGGATGTACTCAATCACATAGAATACAATCTGAAGACTTGTAAGGCATTCATAAAAATTCTTCTTTCACAAACATTTCACATCACACTTCCAAACAAATCCAACCTTACACCCAAACTCCAAAGGAATACAACAAAA
>JAVXUL010000021.1:9506395-9518305 GCA_035590515.1 Trichilia minutiflora | reverse complement strand
AATATCTCAAGTTCAAATATATTATTAGTATATATATATATATATATATATATATATATATATATATATATATATATAAAATCTCAGTATACTTAAAATATTAACATATCTTTTCAAAATAAGTAATTTTATCTTATATATATATTATTAATTATCAATCATAAGACTTTATTTAATTAATTAAAACTTGGATAAAAAGAATTCAAGATTTTTTATTTTTACACAGTCAAGGCTAGGAAATTCTTATTATTTTTTTTCTTGTCTCCTTAGTCCTAACTTCCCCAGTTCAAGACTAGGAACAAACTATTTGTCTTGTTTAACTAATAAAATTATTGAGAAAGAAATTTAATTTGAATTTATGGTTATCTGATTTCCCTTCTATGAGTTTCCATGTAAATCAAATTAAATCCTGATTAGCTATTAATTGTCTATTCTATTCTATCGTAATTATCCCCCTGTTGTAAGCTCAAACCAACCCAAGTAAATGTACTGCAGAGTGCATCTGGTGATTGTAATTATCTCCCATAAAAACTTTTTGGCTGCAACAGCTCAAAGCACACATATATATACCTGCATGCGCAAATACGTCAGTTTGTATAGCCATTTTGTGACTCAATGGCCAAGGCTTGGCTTCTCAGTTCTTTTTTGCTAACAGCATTTCTGATGCATTGCCATTGTATTGAAGTTGACAGAAAGTTCAAATGCATTCTTCTTCTTCTATGTATTTTATCTCCACCGGTAACAATTGTTTTGGCTTCAAGCATCTATATGCATATTCGTGGAAATTAATGTAGGCTCGTGTCGTGTGCATGGAAAACTCTCCAAAGGACAGTAGATCAGCAGCATCAAAGCACCACAGTATGTTGACTGATTTACTTGAAAGGTTGGCCATCATCAATATGCAACATACTTGTACTTTACTAGTGTTTTTGGCAAATTACACACTCGAATGACTCATTTTGATATTATTTTATTGATTTAATTAAATAGCAGTCCTTTGGCAAGAGATTCATTGCCATCATCAATATGTAAGTTCCTCTCTGGTTCATACTAATGTTGCTTAATTTGTATGTAGATATGGAGGGAGTAGTTTCAGTGTTTCCGAACATGAATCTGCAATCATAGTACAAGGTCATGGGATCATGGATTCTGGTGTAGACCATCCTGTACTAAATGCAGAGGAAGATGTGGCTATTGGAATGATAGATACAGGTGAATGTTTTATATCAAGGTGAATTTATTAGTTATCTTTTAACTTATATCAAAATCTTTATATTCACCAAACCATTGCTTTCATGTGACTTGTGCAGGAATTCGGCTAGAAAATCCTACCTTCAGTGATGAAGGATTTGCTTCACCACTCACAAAATGAAAAGGCATATGCCAAGAAGAAAATAACTTCACATGCAACTAGCATTCTTTCTGCTTTAGATTCAGATTTTATACCATTTATATTAGAAAATGAATCAGAGGCTAATAATTGTAAATCATGAATTTACAGTAAAAGTTATCGGAGCCCGTTTCTATGATCTCTAGAATAATTATGACCATTATTTTCATATCAAATCACCAAGAGATACATTTGGGCCAGGAAGTTATACTGCTTCAACTGCAGCGGACAATGAAGTGAAAAATGCCAGCTACCATGGATTAGCAGGAGGCGTGGTAAGAGGCGGAGTTCCTTTGGCAAGAATTGCAGTTTACAAAGTGTGCTGGGCAAGAGGAGGCTGTTCTGTTGCAGATAGTGTGGACATTATCTCTGTTTAGTTAGGGACTGGTTGGCCAACTCCATGCCACGAACAATCAATATCTATCGGTTCTTTCCATGCAATGAGAAATGGAATCTTAACTTCTTGTTCTGCTGGAAACAATGGACCTCTCAGGCCAGAAGTTTCCAATTGTGCACCTTGGGCACTAACTGTTGCTGCCAGCACTATAGATAGGAGTTTTGCCACAAAAGTTGTTCTAGGAAATGGACAAACCTTCATTGTAAGCCTCACTTGATTCTATTTTCTTGCTCAAATCGATGAGTTCTAATCTCATTTGACACAACCCTTTTCTTGACTCATTTCTGAAATATTTCTAGTGAACATCGCTCAATAATTTCAACCTGGGTACCAATCCGTTTCCCCTTGTCTATTCCAGTGACTCTGCGAACTATACTATTGGGGTGCGTCCAGAACTTCAAACTGGTGCTTTCCTGAGACTCAAGATAGAATCAAAACCAAAGGAGGAATTGTCCTCTGTAATGTTTTATATGATACCTCCGCAGCTATATCTGCAGAGGCAATGGGTATTATTATGCCTCCTTACTTCGATGAAACTGATTTGGCTTTCCCTGTACAGTGTCAGTGATTAACCCTGAAGATCATTCTAAACTACTGGAATGTATCAAGATAACAGAGTTAGTTAATTGTAAAAAAAATCTGTACAGAAACATTCATTCCTAATAGATATCTTGTACCCTTTTTCCCAGGAAACCAACTGCAACTATTTTGAAGACTGAGAGCTGGAAATATATCATGGCTCCTACAGTGGCCTCTTTCTCTTCAAGAAGGGCAAGCCCCATTTCTCCTGAAATTCACAAGGTGAAAACTGCTTTGTAGTGCACATTTCTGCTAACAATACTATTTCAAAGCTTTACCAACATATAGGGTATTGAATGAAAAGACAGCCGGATATTTCTGCTCCTGGAGTAAACATCCTGGCAATTTGGTCTCCCCCTTGCTGGCGCTTCAGTTTGGTTTTTTGATGATCGAAAACAGACTACTATGTAATCTCTGGCAGATCCATGTCTTGCCCACATGTTAGTGGCATCGCCGCATATGTAAAGGCTGCTCACCCAGCATGGTCCCCTGCTGCCATCAAGTCTGCCATCGTGACTACTGGTAAATTAAGCTGAAAGTGAATTCGTTATCAACATTGTTGTTATACTACTAAAGTTTATGCCCAAAACAATAGCTAAAATTACATAGATTTTTACAGTCATCATAATGGATCCAAGAAAAAATGAAGATGAAAAATTCTATGGATGAGGACATATCAATCCATTGAAGGCATTAGACCCTGGCCTGGTCTGTGATGCAAACGAAGCAGATTATGTTGATTTCCTGTGCAAGAAGGGTTCCAATACTACCCTTGTAATAATTATCAGTGGTGATAATAGCACTTGTGCAAGTAATCAACCTGGAAAAACGTGCACCCATGATTTTCGCTCTCATTGCTAGATGGAGAGAAAATCAAAGCCACTTATCCGAGAACTGTCACCAATTTAGACACTGTAAATTCAATTTCTATGCAAATGTGTCAACTCCATCTCCTTTAGCAGTTACTTTGGATCCTTCAGTTTTGACTTTCTCAGAAGTTGGAGAGAAGAAATCATTTACATTCAAGATTTCAGGAGCGCCAATAGTTGACACACACATCATCTCCGGATCGCTTGAATGGAGTGATGGAAAGCATGTGTTTCGTAGTCCAATTGTTGTTTTCATTAACATCCCTTCAATATTTGCATCATTAGATGATCAGCCACAGTCCCAAAAGAAATTTTACTGGTTCATGGGTAGGATCCACTGTCTACCACAAAAATGGGATCTTCCACGGAATGCGACACAAAGGTGCACCACTGAAGTGATATATCTTTTCCCTGGAAAATTTGCAGATATAACGGGGAAACTTAAAGTGTTGTGTTCATTGAGAATGAATAAGACTGATTTCCCAGTGATAAATTGAGATACACAGAGTGAAAGCAAGAGAAATAAGCCAAAACTATGTCTGCCTTCCACCGGGGGTTGGGTCCTGATTAATAACAATGTTTTGAGCTACTGCATTGTCTATGGAACTGAAATAAATTTGATTTCCCCATAAACAATTAAAAATTTGGGATCATGCATGGTACGTTACATGGAAATTCAGCCACCACGGTGTTAACCTTCTGCCAAATCTGTGGTCCAGATCAAATAAGAAATGAAGCACATACAAAATTGTCTATAGATCTTTTATTATGAGCATATATGAACTGATAATCGGCATAAGAGTAAAGGCCACGTTTTGAATTGGCACATGAAGAGCTGTTAGTCTCATCACTTTCCCTGGCAGGGGTAGTGGGAATGATTAGGCCTGCATTATATTTCAATGGCATTTGCTTCACTTTCCATTTCTGATTACCCCAGTGAAATATGAAGATTCCTAAAATATTGGAGTAGAATTCATTTCTCCTCTCAGTGTCGTCCTGATCTTTATACATAACTTATAAACAAATAATAAAGCCATTTTAGGAATCCAATAGCTACTATTCTGGCTAGTGAAACTTGGAAAGATGTTATGGCTCCTACTGTAGTCTCCTTTTCGTCAAGGGGTCCCAATCCCGTCACTACTGATATTGTGATGGAAGAACCATCTAAAAATTATTGCCTTATTTTCCAGAGATAATTTATCTAACAAATGATATGCCACGCGATTAAAATGGTCAGCCTCCTCAAATAGCACCCCGGTTTGATGTTCTTGCCGCCTGGCACCTGTTGCTTCTGTTTCAAATTGGTATAACGTGGACAACAAAATAACATAATTTCTGAAACATCAATGTGCTGCCCACATTCTAGTGGAGCAGCGGCATGTTTTGAGGCTTCTTACCGGAGTTGGGCTGGTGCAATCAAATATGCACTCATGACAACGGTTAAGAGGGGAAAATGTAGTGTTTAATGATTTTTAATTCTCAAGCCTTCGCACTTAGTTTGTGTTTCCTGTAAAACAGCCTATATCATGGAACCAAAAAAGAACAATGGTAAAGAATTTGTATACGGATCTGGTCACTTCAATCTAAATAACGCAATAGACTCCAGGCTAGTTGTCAATGCATCCTATATGTGAACTTCCTTTCCCGGTAAGGTTAGAACCCACCAAACTAAGACTTGTCACTGGCAACAACAGCGTTTGTAAAAGCACCAAACTTGGCAGAGTGTCGGATCTCAACTATCCCTCAATCTGATTAGCCACGCAAGACAGACAGAAGGTCATGAACACTTTTAGTAGGACTTCTACAGTTGTAGGCTACCAAATTCAATCTCTTATGCAAGCGTTTACTTTGCCCATCCTCGCAAAGCCAAAGTGGAACCATCTGTTCTTCCATTTTCAACTATCCAGGATAAGTCGTTAAATGTGAAGGCTAATGTACCAAAGATAACTCAGCAGCCAATTATATCACGCTCCCCCCGCTTGTGGTTTGCCCAGTCCTGTCATTGGCATAAATTTAGCTCCTCCACGTACCACAAAACTGAATTTGAACATGTCCCGATCAAAACGTGCCACTAAGTTTTATGGCAAAGTAGAACTGCCATGCAGCAACTGCACTGGCTCTTAACAGGCATTAATAAAACTTGAGCAGTGTTTATCATCACTTAGTGCAAAATAATATGTGATCCTCTTTCTTTTACATTTAGTTGTTTATTTCACTCTCTACTTCAATGAACAGCTAAAAAGCCAAGTTTGAAACCCATACACGGTCAGCCATTTTCTTTCATTTGCATTCATTCTCATTCCAAAACTGGAGAATGAACCTAGCACCCAAGTTGTAATAAAAGAACCTGAAGATAATTACTTTATTTTTCTCAAATTCTAACCGATACCATTTATCTCAATGACAGTTTCATTGCTAAGACAATAAAAAATCATTTTGCGGCAATTGGAATATTATTTGGTGGGATAAAGCAATAGAAAATTCTATGAAGTGCCAGGTTGTCAAATAATATCATTCTATTAAATAATATGGAAAACAGAAGCCATTGTAAAGTGTACATTGGCAAGAATGCATTCAATTAAATTAATGCACATCTTATTATATCCCTTTCTACGCATTGAAACTTTGATTTAAAACCAAGCATATTAGAATAACTAGATCAGCAAATACCTAGTAACCAGTGTTTATAATTGAAGGTAATAGAATAGATAGAGAAAGTCACAATTGTTGGGCAGCACACAGCTTCTACCCAAACAATTGAGGTTGCTTTAATTGCCTTGCCTGTTGAGCACAAATTCAACACCACCAAACCGCAACTAGTCAAAGGTTATGTTACCAGTCATTTCGAAAAATAAGTTTGTATCAGAAACATAAATCAAAGTTTGATAAGCTGAGTTACATAAGGTGTTTAACAAAAAATATATATATATGAAAATGAGAAGGAGACTTGTAATAAAACTTACCAAGCCTGCTTGATTTAAGAATAGCTGCTAGTCTTCAAGCAAAAACTACATCTGAACGGAAGACGTACTTGACACCCTTATTAACATTCCGGGCTTCATGCAGCATACACTTGTCACCATGAATGTGTAAAAGAGCCGTTCCTTCTGTAGGAGCCACCTGCAGAGTTCAAATTGCATAAATAGACAATTTATATTCCAGAAAGTGCAACTTTACTATAATAAAGCTAATCTAAACAGGAAAGAAAAGCTTAAGATAATTGTGCTTTTATAACAAATAAACACCAAAGGGGAAAATAAAAGGATAAACAAATACAGAAAGGAAATTCACCTCAGCCACAAGATTATTCCTTGAACCATAGAAAACAGTCTCCCCTCCAACTAGAGGCTCCAAGGAAGTATCATTGGGGTTACGTGGATCATTTTTATCCTTGGCCTTAAAACCACCGCTTAAATATATTAACAAAGTATAATGGGTGCACTTTGCATCCCCAAGATTGATGCTTTCAAAAGCGCTGACCTACCTTATACCTGAAATACATAGACACAATATATCCTGAACATTAAAAGAATTCAAGATTTGTAATAACAACCTTTTCAAGGGTTACATATCATCATGGAACATTTTATTTGATAGAAATGCCACTTAGTATCAAATCCAAAATAATTCTTACTTGGCTGATCAAGACTATCCCCAACTCAAAGAGTACAAAGATGGTATGTGACTTGTGAATAAACCCCGTACACTTATATTAATCCCCTCTGTACTAGTTTTCAGTATTAACATTATTAGAATGCTAGCTAGTACGGTAAGTATATTATTATTCCATATGAAAAAAATGATTAAATTTACAGGTAAGTAAATTCAATTTACCTGTACAATCTGATATTTGGATTCAACCCAACTGCAACCTTCCCCCGAATTTTAATATCAGCAAATAATTTGCTAAGTCCAGACTCCCATATTGTCTCCGCAAGAACAGGATCATTTACAGAAATTCTATCATTATCCCTATAAGCTTCACCTTTTAACGGGCCAAGACTCCCTTGGTAACAAAACCTAATGATTCAGCAGTTTTGACAAATGCCTTTGATTCAGCAGATATCAAGATATTTTGCACCTGAATGTCATAAACATAAAACTAGTAAACAACTGAAAATTTCAGAAGCAAATAGTTGAAAACAAGATATTTGTATGTGTAATTTAAATAAGACATATATCCAGGAGGACCAGGACAACCAGTCATGCTTCCATGAAGATAAACATTAATTTAAAAGGGAAAATGCCACACCATTCACTACTCAACAAGTAAATTTCCTCGTGATTCTCCTAACCTAGAATCATATTTAACTTTTATTTCCCTAAATTTGTGCTTGACGTCCATACTTGAATTCTTTCCACTATTTCAATATTCACCTAATTTATTTTCTCCACCCGTTCAACCTCAACCACATTTGCTAATTCTGCTTGGGGTAAAAAACATCTCTAACAACACCCCCCGGGGTGGCCTGGTGGTAGGGGGTTGGACTTGGGACCTCATGGTCACAGATTCGATTCCCACCCTAAGATTCTCTCTGTTGAAACGTCAAGAGGGTTCTTCTATCATCCCTGATTGGTCCCTCACTTTTATATAAAGACATTCCATTCATCTCCTATTGCAGCTCCACTTGCTATGTGAATATTTCTGTTTCCTAAAATCCTATGTGGCTATGTCACAAAGGACCTGAGCATGCCTATCCACCTGATCATAGAAGAAATTACCATGGGATGCAAAATCATCATGGAAAACTAAGATCATACTCAAGTTCAATGTCAACAATTTTGAACTCCACTCACTCAGTCAGTCAGCCACAAAATGAAATAAAAAGAATCAAGCTCAAATTCAAATTGAAGCATGACCCCACCTCAACGCTAAATCTATGAATTACTTTGCGAAAAATCAAAGTCCACATTAGAGTTTAATAAGCAACTAAGCGGTGGATTATAATTATGATTCTCGTTCTTACACCTACACCTTACGCCAAAGTTTAGAACTCACCAAAAGACATATGTAAATCCAAGGGGTTATAACTGTAACCTTATAAGCTCAACCCAGTACAGTAAATGAAGAATCGTTAACAAGAGTAACAGAGCTATATCTACAAATAGCTTGGTTCATTTCCTCATTTTCCCCAGTATGATCAAAATCCTAGCACAATAACATGAACGCACGCGCAAAATTATCTGAAAAATAAAACTACAATAGAGCATTGTCCGCGGCACTCAAAATTTAAAGAGCGTGCAACTATCAAAATTGACGACAATTAAGCCAACAAATATACATGGGCAAATTTTATTTAAAAAAAAACTTGGTCATACCACAGATTGTAGATAAAAATTAATTGAAATACTAACGTCGGAAGAAATTGCAACGACAGAAATATAATTCTGCACAACTTGCAGAATAGAGTGACAAAAATGCCAAACGATTAAAGAGTACTAACAATAAGCAAAACAGGGAAGGGATTATGTACGATGTGGAATGGGAAACGTACTGTAAATAGATCTGTGTCTTTGAGGCGAGAAATTTGAAGGTTTTGCTTGGGTTTAACAATAGGCCACTTGATTGTTGCTGATTTCTTGGAATTCGCTTTTCTTCCATCGCTCATTTTTCTCTTCTTTGCTCTGGTTTCTGTCTCCGCTATGCGACTCTTATTTCTGCGGTGTTCACAAAATAGAATAGAATAGCCCAGCCCAACAGTTTTTCCTTTTTCCCTTTTCTTGAATTTTACATTTGGGATAATAACACCTGGTTACCTAATGAATGGCATATTTACAAAGATAATACAAGCTTTTCTGTATCAAAGAGGTCACGACTTCCTCTTAGAACATAATGCCAGAACAGGGATGGCAAAATCTAGGGCTCAAGCGAGATTTTTTATTTTCCAAACTAGATTAGGACTTGAATACAGTAAGATGACTCCGGATTGGGATAAAATCCAAAAATTATTATGATCGGGTTTAAGTGATATGGATATGTGATCACTGTTAATTGTCATCAGTCCAAAATTTTTAATGTTATTTTACATCAAATTTGATATTATTATAATTATTTTTTAATTTTATATACAATGATACTATTATAATTATTATATAACTAACTTTTTTTTTTTTGTATCTATCAAAATTTTTATCTTAAAATCTATGTATAACGGTTAATTGTATGATAATTATAGTAATATCATTACGTATAAAATTGAAAGAGAAATCTATTGATATTAAATTTGATGTAAAACAGGGTTAAAAAATTTTAATTGATGTTAGCCAACGATGGTCAAATTTGAATCATTAAATCTATATTCAGCCCATAATCTATGTGAGTTTTAAAAATGTTGTACCATATTCAGATTTTTTAAGCATGTAGAACAGACATATTCGCACAGAAAATTCAATATTTTTTGCCATCTCTACACTAGAATGATAATTTTGTCATTTCATTGGATGTCAATTGTCTATTAGACTATTACTTACAAACAGACTAATCTTGTCTTTATTTATAAAAAAAAAAAAAAAAAAAAAAAAAAAAGGGCCACCCTTAGATAACCAACATATGATTAATTCAAATATTGATAAATATTGAACAAAATTGATGCAACTAATCATAATTTAAATTAAATTATTGATATTGCTTAATAATTAATATTGAATAAAATGATTAATTTTCATAAAAGAAAATTGATACCTAAATAAATTATTTACAACATTATCTAACTCTCTATTGGATTCTATAAAAATGCGAAACATCAGGTGTTCGTTTAACAAATGTTTAGTAAGATACATAATAAATTCATCTAATTCAAAAAACATTTTACAAATAAAATCTATTAATATAGTTTGACTAGATCAATTTTTGTCACACATTAATCTAATTCAACATGTACATTAACTATAGCTTAATTTTTTTTAAAAATTTAATCCTATATTTTATTCTATAAATCAGTTGTGCTTTTATGGTACAACTTAAAGTTTATAAACAAACATTTTTACCTAAAATAATTATTTATAAAAGGAAATGTACTTTACAGTACTAAGACATGAAATCTAAACAATTATCGAAATGAACATTTTTACCTCTAATATTTTGTAACCGTCAAAAAAATATTTAGTGATGACATCAACAACAACATTATTATCGAAACTAAAAATTTTGGTGACAATAGAGTAAAGTCATCGCTAAAATCTTTTCGTGATCAAGTATTAGCGATGATAAGGTGATAATATTTTGATTATTGTTAAAGATATTTTTAGCGACGACGTATTTAAGTTTTTGTGATGATTATTGTTGTTGTTAAAGGTTAAATTTTTTGTACTAAGTTGTGGGGAATCTAATCTATGCAATTTATGTAAAGGTTGAACTCTAAAAAATTCAATAAATAATTTTCATAATTTGTGATTTTTTTAATAAATACTCTTTTGTCATTGTAGCAATTTCCTTTTGGAAACCATTTCAAAAAAAGAAATGCACCATGTAAAAATCATTAACAAGGACCTTTTGCATTATGAGAGTTAAAAATGGTTTTCTATCTCTTAAAAATGTTTTTAATTAACTTTTTATTATTGCTTCTTAATGTTTTTAATTAGTTGCTCAAAATTAAACAATTCCACGACATTAATAAAATTCATTTTGAATAACGAAATGCCCTATTTATTATTGAATAATATTGTATATTCTAAATTTGAATCTTATTTTTCACTAATAATATGTACATAATGCGGCATTTAATATATAAATTGTATTTTTTTATTTTTGGGATCATTTAGAATATCATCATAGTTCACACTCAATGAAATCCATGTTAAAAAATATGCATCAAAATTTTCTCTCCACACTCGTTTACTTCCTCCTCTGATGAGAGAAGAGTTGGCATTCGTATTGATTATCGTATGCATGCATATTTGTTATTGTCATTTAAAAATACAATGGATAGAAAAATTTTGCAAATATATAATTGTCGATATAAGAAAATGTCATGGTGATTTTCTTATACCGGCAGATTTTCTTCTCCTTCTCGTCTTTGAACTTGAGGTCGCAAAACACCCATACAGGAAGTGTCCTGGACGGTGTTGATGCGATAGTTGATCGGGTTTGAGTGTGTTTGTGACTGGACTTGGGAAGAGACTCAAGCTACCTACGTACCCCCTTTCCTTTCCTCTTCTCTCCTTTCTTCTGCTCTAGTGTTTCTCTCTCCTCTGGTTCCTTTGGTGTTTTTCTCTCCTGGTTCTTCCGTTTCTCCCTCTTCTTCTTCTCCGGGGTTGGGGGGATCAAGTCACACGTAGTTCTTTGGTAGAAAAAGGATGATGATAATATAGAGGAGGTGGTAAACTGGCAAGCTAGAATGGCCAGATGGCGATCCCAAGGACATGTGTTACTGCATGGCTGACATGCTCAGGGTGACCTATTGCGAAGTTAAAGGGCGTGGGGAATAGTAACACTGTTCCTTGTCATGTCATCCCCGAGCCCCCGACTGTCTGCACCTCCGAGTGGGGCTTTCAACTCCCCTGAGTGAAATCTTCTAGCTCTCGGGAGATCTTCATGTGGCAGGTTGTAGCCTAGGTGTTTCCATTGTTAGAGATATACCCTAGAACCAATCGTGTCAGATGGTTCAGGGTTATCTTTTCTTAAGTATATACCTTTTATAATTAATTGTAAATTGTTTACGATTAATTAAATGGCA
>JAVXUL010000021.1:9486378-9501958 GCA_035590515.1 Trichilia minutiflora | reverse complement strand
ATTATAATGCTAGAGATGATAGCATGTGAATGGATATGTATGTGAATGTATGTATATGAATACATAACTGAAATGAGAAGGCGTTGGATGAATGTTGTGTGGTGGCCGGGATGGCCCCTTGTTTGTGATAGAGATAAGTTGAATGTGAAACCTATATTGCCATGAATGTGAGGCTGGAAGCCTATTATATGTATTGATATTGAGATTGTGAGGTCGAAGGCCTATTATATGTATTGATATTGAGATTGTGAGGTCGGAGGCCTATTATATGTATTGATATTGAGATTGGATGACCGGGGACCAATGTTATGTATGTATGTGAATGTAGCATCATAGAGTATGCATTATGGTCAGGGTGCCATACTAGTTGTTTTGGCTTTGTAAGCCACTTATGTTGTTATATTATTTTGGTCGATGAGCCATAGATGATTTGAGTTGCCATGATGGGCCAATGATTTTGAGTTATATTGTTGTGTGTCATGCTAATGACTAAGAGTGAGGATTGGCCATACAGCTCTTAGAGAGTAGGTGGAATCCAATAGTCCTCGAAATGTGGGTTGGCCATATAGTCCCAGAAAGGATGGGTGGAATCCACATGTCCAGGCTAAAGCATGCTAGCCTTACTATATTGCGTCCTAACCAGGGTTGCGGATCAGCCATACAGCTCTGAAGGGAATGGATGGGATCTTATAGACCGAGGGATAGCGTACATAGGCACACATCCCCAACCGGGGTTGCGGAACGGCCATACAGCTCAGATAGAGTGGGTGGGATCCTATAGACCGAGGGGTTCTACACCGTTAATATGATTTTGACTTTCTAGTCATGTATATGATGCCACATGTCACTATGATTGGTTTTGTGATTACGAGGAATTACCGTAATCAATCTATAGGTCTCTGATTGTTATTTGCTTTTATGTCTACTCACTGAGTATTTTCCAAATACTCAACCCTCACTTTCTCATTTCAGGATAGTGTAGTCGGGCGTGGCATAGCGTAGCTGAAGTGTGCTTTAACAAGTTTTTAGGTACTCGACTCAGGTTTTTACATTATGGTCCACTGCAGGAAAAATGATTTGTATCAAAGACATTTTATGTATTTGGCTTGAACATGAGAATTATGTGTTGTATTTTGTAAAATACAGAGATTGATATAAATATACGATTGAAAATCTTTCATTTTCTATATTTTGTTTTATTTTTGGTTAATGAGTTTGAAAACAGATACTAATGCCTTGCGGGTTCTAAGAGTACATTCTAAGTGATAGGATGTATTCTTGGGATTTACGGCGATTGTTACGTGGTCGACTAGGGTCGGGGCGTGACACAATCCTTATCCACATAAAAATCAAATATAATGGCACGCAAGATCGTAAATCAATATTAATGGCCCATAAGGGCAAATCAAACATTATTGGCACTCAAGGTCAAAAATCAATCTCAAAGGCGCGCAAGGCCAAAATCATCATCAAAGACACATAAGGCCAAAATCAATATCAAAGGCACACAAGGCCAAAATCATTATCAAAGGTATACAAGGCCATAACGGTAGAACTAATACTAATGGCTCACAAGGCCAAAAATAATACATCAATAGAATACAAGGCCAACTAAAAATAATAGCACTCCTGCCTTCATCCATAATCAAACTATGCCACAAGCCATACAATATCATCCAAAAATAATATTTACAAATTAGCCTCCGACCTCAAATCCATAATAACAAACATATCATAAACATCATCACCTAGTTCTGTCACAAACAAGGGACCATCCCGATCATCACACAATCACAATTCCATCGCCTCCTTATATCAATCATAATTATACATATACGTATACATATATTCCATCATCTTAAGTGTATAAGACATATGAGCATTTTAAATAATGTTTTAAAGAAGTTAAAAAGGAAAATCATATCCACTCACCGCTCTAGGGTGGAGAACCACCCTCTCGATATTTTTCTCATGTCGAAGACTCTATAATCAAAGCTATCACAGCTGGATACATATATATACACAAGGTTCAACAATCTTTTCACATAATATACTCAGATTATACAATGCATGATACACATATCTCTCTCCCTCCCTCTCACTCTCTCTCTCTCTCTCTCTCTCTCTCTCTCTCTACATCGTTCATATTCTTACTCTATAAAAGCTATTCTTAATCTTTTCAACACAAAAACACCCTCAAACATCCTAATTTACCAACTCAAGTGATAAATTAAATCATACCCAAAATCTAGGAGTTTTGAAAACAGTAACCTAATTACCTTTTTCTTGATTTATGCGTAATGGTAACTCAAAGTAGAGAAATAAGGTAAGGGACGAATTTACCCAAGCTGATAGATGTGCTATGAGTTCTTTTTTGCTTGATTCTCTCTCTAGGCTACTATTCACCCATGGTTTTTCTCTCTTGACTCCATTTGTATCATTGAGTAAAACCTTGATAAAAAGGGGTTCTCGAACTCTGGTGTTGATTCTGAGGTAATTACAAGAAAAAATGATGGAGTTTGATGGAGATTTGTGTGAGAACCAGTTCGAACAGAGAGTGAAGAGAAAAAATTATAGAGATGGAAAGGAAGAAAAAGAAAAGAAACAAAAGAGAAATAGGAGAGACGAGCCACTGACTTAAAAATATAAAGGACACCTTGAAATACCCAAAATATCCTCTAATATCGTGCTAAAAGGTTCAATACGTGTCCAAATATCGATACTTCTTTCCCAGAGTATCGATACTTTCTATTGAAAAGGGGTTGTTCGAGTTTTCCATGTTAATGTATCGATACTTCTACTCAAAGTATCGATACTTTTCTTCGTAAAGTCTCACCCATGTCCGTAACATCACAAAGTATCGATACTTCAATTCCAAGTATCGATACTTTGTTTCAGAATATCGATACTTTCTTCAAAGTATAGATACTTGCTTCACTATAGCCCCGAGTATCGATATTTTGATTCTATTGTTTACCACAATTCATAGAATATCGATACTTTCCTCCAAGTATCGATACTTTTCGTACTTACACTTAAGTATCGATACTTCCTACAAAGTATCAATACTTTCAATCCTCCAATGCTAAGTATCAATACTTTAGCATCCAAAGTATCGATACTTTCTCTTTTATTTTCTAATTTAGGATTGTTATTTCTAATGGCCATAACTTTTTGATACCGACATCCTCGCGAAACCCATAATATATTAATAAAAAGTTCTCTTCAAGCTCTACAAAATGATTGAAACTTTCTCTCAAATGGAGATGATTTTGGGATCAAAAATTCAATTCTTTCATATTAACTCGTTATTTTTCATCATACACCGCCTCAAAAATAACTTTAAGCTAGCACACCCTTTATTATATGATATATATATAATAAAATGTATGCAATTGCATAGAGGATTTACTATAACGCTCAAAAATTTAAGAGACAAGGTTCACAAGATCAGAAAAATCAATCATAAATGGGATATGTGTATTTGATTACAGATTTTGATCCTTGTGTATGACTTTCCTACCTAGGATCTCAAGCTCAAATATCTGAAACAACATATTCTATCTTGATCATCACTTATTCTTATATAACAAGAATACATTACCATCAAGTTTCTTTTACTAAGTGTACGTAGCTAGCCCAGTGTGATATACACAAGTAAACGATATGTCTCATTGTAGATGACAGTCATGATGTCTCAGGTCAATGGACTAGTGATACATTAAGAACGTTCAGTAATACGTTCTTAAATGTTATACTCATGTTTATATTTTTGTGACATAAGACTCATTATCCCTAATTATTAGAATTGAATACTAATTATTGGTAACAATAAAATATGTCAATCATACAATGTCATTGTCCCTAATTACATAACCTCAAATAAGAACTTATTCAGACGTATTTCAATCATTGACTCTATTTTTATATCTACAACACTTTATAGATAGAGTTTTAATACATAATACATCACGAATATCACTTTGTATTATTACAATAATTAATAAATTGCAATTAAAGAAATGCAAAACGATAGAAAAATATTATTTGTAATTTAATCATAAATAATTTATAATTAATCACCAAGATATATTTATTATAGATAATATCCCTTATCTACGTGATACGATTGGATTTACGACATATCTTCGATAATAATAACTAAAAAAATAAAAGTTATTTAAATAAAGATAAAACATTTTAAGTAATGTTTAACTAAAATCATGGGATACTTAACACCTATTATATATTTAATCAAATTTTCAACATTAAAATAGATTAATAATTTATTTCATTATTATTTAAATAGACAACGGCTTTAAAATTTTTTCCAACCTCTAAAGTACGTGAGCACCCATAAGTTTTATTTTTTATTTATTGGAATTTTACGTATCTTGGTAAGAAATTTATCTAACAAAATAGGTTCTTGGCATCCAAATCCTTGAAGATATTTTTGTAAATAGTAATATAGATTGTTAATTTCTAATAACTATTCTATTAAGTATCATTTTATTTTTTTAGTTTCTTGGGGATTAATAGTGGAGCTTTACTATTAATACGAAGTCTGTTGTCAGAAATTGTGTTTCAAATGCATATGCTGAAGCTGATTTAATCTCGTAAGGGTAAATGGATCATTTAAACAGAATTAGTGTCTGTTTGGTCCAGTTTTTATAGTGCTTCTCAGCCTCTTTTTATTAAAAGTTGAGCTAAACAAATAAAAATGAAAAGACTTTTTATAAAAAGTCTTTTTGTATTTAAAATATAAAAAAGATCTTTTTAAAAAATTGAAAAAGAAAGCTTTTTCTTCTCTTTTCATTAAATGCACAGATAATACTTATTTTATTCTAAAAATATCCTTCTTAACTTCTTCTTTCAAATATTTTGCTTTAACTAAATCAAATATTCTTTATAATAATTTTAATAAAAAAAAATTATTTTATTTATTATATCAAACAGTTTTAGAAAAAAAATTTATCTTAATTTTAAATTTTTTTAAAAAAAAAAATAAAAACCAACTTTTAAATATTTAAAAAATTATCCCAAATATGCTATTAGAGAATTAATTGTTACGAATAAAAATTTAGGATCTTTTATAAATAGATAAAAAAATGATTCACTATTCCAAAGACTCCACATCATATCCCATTGGTCCAAGCGACTGTCACACCTATGTTGGGTTGTCAAAAATCTATTGGTTGGTTACGCACGTCATTGTACGATGCTTTGATCAATTTCCTAAATTTAGTATTGGTTGTTTTTTGTATTTTAATGCTCTTTTTGGGTTATGCAGTAATTTTCGTGGACTTAAAATCATTATTTTATACTCTATCTTTTCTAGTTTTACCAAAACAAGATATGCAATCAAGTTATGAATCTCTTCTTTTTTTTAAAATTTTTTTTGTTTTGGATTTTGACCGGTTATGCTTTTCTTTTTTTGTGGGGTAAGAACTTGAAATGGAGAGACATGGAAAGCAGAAAATGATGAATAAGGGAAATAATATCTCTTGGTGGTGCGAATATAAAGAGAGTGATAAATCATCGATCCAAAGATTCTTTGCGTTTCAGCTCTAGGGTTTCCAACTTTTGCCATTTTTTTGGCTGTGTGATTCCTTTTTGGTTCTCCACTGGGGTGGAATTTTCTCCTTGTTTCTGGGTTGCAACTGTTTCCGAGAAAATTTGCCACTCTCGACTTAATTTTTATGTAAATTTTTTTGACAATCACCCTTTTGTCTGGTAAATTTTTCAGTTGGGTTCTGGATTGTCAATCTTCTCATTGAATCCAGACAAATCATTTTATTTTTCCTGGGTTTTTGCTTGTAAATTTTCTTGTAATTTGTAAATATTGAAATATCAGGTGCTGAAAACAATATTTTTGTGTTGTTATTACCAATTTTCGGTGAGACAATTTGCCATTTCGTGATTATTATGTCCCTTATTTTTATTTTTATTTTTTTATGTTTAGGGTTTCCCCTAATTTTATAATTTAGTTAACTTTCATGATCGACTAGGTCATGGTGAGAGGAAAAATACAGATGAAGAGAATCGAGAATGCTACAAGTCGGCGAGTGACTTTTTCTAAGCGTCGAAACGGGCTGCTCAAGAAGGCTCACGAGCTATCGGTTCTCTGTGATACTGAAGTTGCTGCGATAATTTTCTCACAGAAAGGAGGACTCCACGAGTTTGCAAGTTCTGAGTCTGTTTTCTTCTTCTTCTTTCTTTTTTTTTTTCACTTGAAAGGAAAAATTACTTCCAATATTTCTTTTAATATTAGTTTTCTTGCATCGCAGTGTGCATCAAAAGATTATTGTGTTGACTGATATGTACCTTGTACGTATATGACTGCGGGTTGTAGCAACCAAGTATGGTTACTGCACTGCTACGAAGTCTTATGTGTAGTGATTTTAGTGATTTAAAAATGTGTCAATTTTCATATTTCATATCATGAATATCTCTTTTGTTGTGAATCATATCTAACTCGATTCAGTTTTATTTGATTGTACTACATAGATTCTTTCACAAATTTGGGTAGCTATTGTGGATTCTCCTCTTGGACAACCTGTTTGAAATCTCTTTATTCAGCTCTTGGTGCAATAAATCAAGATGAAAGTATTGAGTTTTCGATCATCGTGTCGAACATTGTGATATCATCTAAAGGTCTCTTTGTGTATGCTCGGTGTTTTTCTGTTTCCTTTCCTTTTTCCCGATTGCTTCTTGCAATCTTGAAGAACATCCTGACCTGTGCTGGTCAACTTTGTTGCCTTAATGCTCTAAGCACTTATTATTTCTAAGCCATGTAATTATCTAGAGTTTACAAAACCTGCTTGAAAAATAGACATGGCCACTTGATGGCGACAGTGGAACACCAAACCAGCCGTTGGTGCTTCTGGGAGCCTCAGGATTACTATTTTACCATTTTACATCTTATATTGGGATTCGCTATTATAGTGATTAGATTTCAAGTTTATGGGTTAGTTTTTAAGTTAAAGTTTCACTTTGTGTTAAGAGTTTTCAGTTAGGTTTGAACTTTAGTGTTGAGGATTTGAAATTCTATATAAAAATTTTCAAGTTTTGTATTTATGAATGCACTATTAGATTGGTGCATATTAGTCACTTACATATATATATATATATATATATATAAAGTTTCACTTTTGTGTTAAGAGTTTATGTATATATATATATATATATATATAAAGCTTCACTTTTGTGTTAAGAGTTTATGTATATATATATATATAAAGCTTCACTTTTGTGTTAAGAGTTTTCAGTTAGATTTAAACATTAGTGTTGAAGATTTGAAATTCCATATAAAAATTTTCAAGTTTTGTATTGATGAATGTACTATTAGATTGGTGCATATTAGTCAATTTCATACATACATACATATGTGTGTGTGTATAAAACTCTGACCTTAACCATTGTGTATAAAAGCTTTCATACTAGGCTCTCTTTATTTTGATTCCACCCAAATGTCCTTTGTTCATTACTTTTAGAAAGCACTGGTGCAACTGCTTAAAAGGTCGTATACATTTAAAACAGGGAATGATATACGGGGTTTCATGACTTACCAAGAAAAAGGGAAAAAGAGATGATATGGTGTACCTTGTGTAGTAAACAGGATGATTTGTGTGCACTGCTGTATCGGGAGGGAAAAATTAGTATTCTATATAGCCAACTGATGTTCAAAAGAATACATTTGCTGTTTCCTTACACAATTTTTTAACTAAATAATGATCATTTTTCATAGATATGTTGCTACAGTTTTATGCTGAAAGGTACAATGACTGACTATCATATTATATAAATTCAAAATAATTAGTTACCTAATAGATTGACGGGGACGTAAAACAAGCTACATCTAGAATGTAAATGACTTTATATATAATAGTTTCTACAATTACTAGTATTTGCATGAATGAAAACTTTGAACTGAATATGAACTTTATAGGTAGCAAGTTATTGCTTAAATTCAAATCAGTGAGAGTGAGAGGAAATGCATATCAAGTTCACAATAATTAGATATGACAGGTTTAGGGACTCAAATGAAGCTGTTCTACCAAATGAAGTTCACTGCCTTTTCTTCTTTTTACAGGAAGGATTAGATTTACACAAATATAGAGGACCAAAAAAAAAAAAAGTAAAAAAACTATGAAACACTAAATCAAATCTGATAGCAATTATTCGCTCCTTTGAAGTTTCTACTAATTATTTTTCAATAAATAGCACAAATTTTCTTTTGCTTGATTGAAATTAAAGATTCAAAATGTAATAAGTTACTTATACCCACTTTGTAATAGCTTATGTGCTTCCTGTCAAAGTTTTATAAACTGTTCATTTTGTATTGGTTTGCTTAGATTTGAGAGATGAAGTCAACTAAGCTCTCCCAGCTTTATCGGGAGTCCAATATCACATTTTGTTACCATGATTAAAGGGAAAAAATAAAGATCAACTGCTCAAATAATTTTTTCCACAAATTCTTCATTTAGAATATATCCTATGTGATAGTCAAGTGACCTTTTATATAAGATAAATGGAATAACTTGGTTTTACTATCGTATTTCTGCATAGATATAGATATGGACTGGAAAAGTAGACCATGTTTCTGTCATTCTAAAGAATACAAATTATGTTTTATCATGCCTTATCTCAAAACTGCATTATGTTTCATTTATTAATGTTGAAGAACAGCTTACTTTATTTGCATTGTCTTTTGATGTTTTCTCATTAATAGGTGATACGTATTGATGAACTCTTTCTTTTGGATGCTTCAGCATGCATAAGACCATAGAACGATACTGTAAGTATGCAAAAGAAGTGCAAACTGACAGACCTGGAATGGAATTATACAAGCAGGTTAGACCTCCTTCTTTGAATGTAAATATGTGATGTCTATAGAAATCTTGCACAAAGTGTTTGTTAAATATTGAAGAAATAATGTTTCTTTCCTGTATTAAGCTCATAGGAGATTTGCAAATCTATACAGTAGAAAATAGTTTGAAACGTGGAAAGAAAAATGGTGAATATATGAATAAATGATTCCAAGAAAAACTGCCATATTTTGTTTTGCCTCAATCTTGTTACTGATTGTTGGTTGTCTTAGTCACGTTTACGAAACTTCCTAATGGTTTTATTTCTAATTACTAGAATAAGTCTGTAATTAATCTTAGTATACTAATACAAATACTAATATCTCAATGTCACATATGTAGTTATTTTTGATGCTAAAAATTTGATATTGTATTAATACTAATACAAATACGGTTGTTTCAATCAATAAATAAAATTTTTTATCCTGTGATGAGCAACCTTACAACAAACAACGCTGAGCAACATGCAAATGTGATCAACTTCTTTCCCAAAATAAAATTTGATATTATATTTATACTAACTCGAAAGCTGTTGTTGCAGTTAATAAATAAAATTTTTGCTCTGTGTGATGAACAAACTTGCAACAAACGACCGAATGCAACATGCATACGAGACTCAACGACTCAAATTCATCTTCTTTCCATTGAATAAAATCTTTCTTTCCAGCTAATAAGATCACTTGCATGCATAAAAACAAGTCAAAGATGTCAGTGGAGGTCACCAATGTGAACACTCTTAGTTTAATTCAGGCAATTGATGCAAAATTGTTCAGATAAAATAAAAATATTTTAGAGAGAGAAAGTCTAAAAGTATTTTGGCATAGTAATGGCTTAAATAAAAAAAAAAAGGGAAAAAAAAAAGACCTTGAAGAAATTTTACTAATAATGTCTATATGAAAAACTCACGTTAAAGGTACTATTTGCAAGTGCTAGCACATTCCTTCTAACACCCTAATTTTTCACTTATTTGAGAAATTTAGTCATATCTCATCTAATACTGTTCTATCACTATCTATACAATTGTTTGTCCCTAATAAAGATGTAGGGCTTTCGTCATTGTTAACCCTAGTTTGATATAAGCAAATACACATGATTAGGAGGTTGGACACATTTAGGGTTGATGTGTCTCCCATGTCATGACATGTCAATGGATTCCTACTTTCATTTGGGGCTTGTTGTTCACACAACATTGTTATTTGCTTAGAAAGGCTATTTAATTATGTTCATGGACAACTGCCTCTCACAGCTTCACAGGCTATTGAATTGATTATTGTTGTGTCTCATATATGTATTTCTCGTTTACCTAAGCATAACTACCGTGTAGGTATATCGATAAGAAATGTTATAAAATTATGATACATGATGTGACAAATGTGGACACAATAGTTACATCTATAATAATAATATCATAGCCTTGATTGTCAACATAGGCATCATGATTTTCACCTGTAACCATCTGTTCATACTAAAAATACAAAAGTTATGAAATTTCACATACTATGTACTAGTTCTATATATTGAAATAGAATGATCTCTCTCTATATCTATCTATCTATCTATCTATATATATATATGAGAATTTCATGCTGAATGTCTGTACTTTTTTAAAATACTAATTGATATCCCTTTTTACATAGAGTTAGCGTGTGATGAAATTTTTTTCGGCTTTATGTATAAAATGTTAGAAAAAAAGTTTTTCAAAAATTTTTTTATACAAAAGATTATTTTAATAAAGTGTTAACAGCACTGCAAAAGATTATATGTGTGGTTGGTTATGTGGTGGTTAGTAGTCTGCAGCCATTATGCAAATAGTGATGACAGTGGTACTTATGTAAAGGTAATATAACTGTGAATGAACCAAAGCATTTTTAATGATTCTAGCGCGACATTTATTTCTAAATGCAGCAATTGAAGCATGAAATAGCAAATATGGTTAGGAAGATTGAGCATATTGAAGTTTCACAACGGTTCATAGCTAAACTGATACTTTGTCTTTCCCTGTAAATTGTGTTTCTAGCTTGTTGATGATATAACGATTTCTGAAGTTTGTAATTTTGGAGCCACAGGAAGCTTTTAGGTCAGGATTTGGGTTCGTGTACGATCGAGGAACTCCAAGAGATTAACAGCCAGCTAGACCGAAGCTTACATAGTATCCGAGCTAGAAAGGCATGTGACAATCTTAGGTTTAATAATTAATTTCTTTGTTAAGATTTATCTTTTCCATGTGCTCAGTCTCAATGAATCCAATAATTCCAAATTTTTAATTTCTCAAATTTACACGTATCACAATCTCGTTCAATCTGTATGATTGATTTCTTGTGGGATTAATGTAGATCATGTGTTTGTTTATCTATATTAATTTCTATAAATTTAAGCTTCTAGAATTTTGATTTCGGCCTCTCAATTTCTCACATATCCTAATCACATTCAATCTTCATGGGAGGAGACCAAATCTTGATGGGATCATAGTAGGGTTAAATAGTTTTATTATCAGTCTCAAATTTTTTCTTGTCGCTTCTCAGTGTCTAAACGATAATAAGAAAAAAGAAAGTGATTGAAAACTAAATCTCAAATTTTTTATCGCTCCTCAGCGCCCAAATAATAATAAGGAAGAAAGCAATTGAAAACTAACAACTCAGCATAATGGTGTATGTTTCAGGCTCAACTATTTCAGGAGCAGATGGAGGAACTAAAAGAAAAGGTAATACAAATATGATTGTGAACGTGCACTTGAAAGCATTTGAGTGTGTGTTTTAATAGACATTTCATGCCATCTTGCATAATCCAGGAGAGGCTTTTGCTGGAAGAGAATACCAGGTTACGGACAGAGGTGAACGAATCTATCATCTCTTTCTTCATTAACATTCTTATCAACTAATTATTGCAAGCATTATCCATAGGTGAAAGATACGCAGATTACCATCATGATCTGAATGGTTCAATTGTTCAGCGTCAATATCTAACCATTTGAAAATTTGTTAGTATGCGGCCTTCCGAATTAGGAATGGCCTGGGGTCTGAAGTTAGGAGAAGACCAAAGTGCTTGTTCATTAATTAGATAATCAACCAATTCCATTTCAGCAATATGGATACATTTCAGTTTAGTAAAACTTATTTTTTATATTTAGTGTGGTGGAAAGCCTTGGTAGCCATCAATTCAACAAGAAGAAGCTGTAATCGTAACCCATTACAACCGAAGTTCCCAGATTTCGGAGACAGAGACTTAATTGTTCATTGGATTGCCTGAAAGGCGTGGCCCATAGCCAACAGGACCTATGCCTGCTTTCTTGTCTGTAATGTTGTAACATATGATAAATTCCAACGTAAATTAAATTTGTCTCTTTGATGAATTATGTATTGTAATGTTGGCAATGTCACCCAATAAACCAGAAATAAGGCCATTATTGGTCAGTCAGGTAGTTGTATGCTTCTATAATTGGGGCGTTTCAAAATATTAACCCAAATCTCTTATTACTTGTTAATAAACATTTGTGTTTTTCCAATGTACACACTATTATTACTATTATTTTTTTAATTTTTACAGTGACTAGATTGGAGGGTATTTCAATCATTTTAACAGGGAGGATTAGGGGCCCTTTGGATATAAATGAGCAAGTTACATCCTCAGCCAAAAATCATTAACAATAAGGGATTGGAAAGCGGTTATCCTGTTTCTCAACTTATTTAGCTTTTCGGTCGGCTTCTGTTGGTAGGATGGCCGTTCACTGGGACAAATTATTATTATTATAATATCTGCACCTGATGATGTTCGTCCCAGGGAAGTCATCTGTTGGAGAATCAGTAAGAGCTTTATTAGGCTGCCCTAGTTAAAATCTACAACGTCTTTCCACCTTATCAGCTACCTCGTTACTGAACTCTTCATCAGAACAAGCAAACATGTAATGAAAGTTTGAAATTAATGTGATCCTCCCCCAAGACCTTGTGCTTTGGAATTCTTCTTCTTCAAGAGAATAGTTGAAAAACCTGCATAACATTTCACTCATGTCAATATTGGAGATAATGGTAAGGAGAATGTGCAAATAATTTAAATAAAGAACAGTAACAGCTGAATTTTTTAAAGTTCTCTACAATAAGGATTTATACGAGCACGTCTGGTTAGGCAGCAAGTCGAATTGTAAGAATTGACCTCTTCGGTTATGATTAAGTTTGATCATGAAACGGAATTTAATATTTTAAAGTAAAGATAATGTAAGAGGATACAAAATGTAACTCAAGCAAGCAAACAGTAAAATCTGAAATTCTGAAAAAACTGAGAAGAGTACAACAATCAATCCACCTTGGAAACAATGTTTATCTAGAAATGAAAACAGAAAACAATGATTTCAATGGTAAGCGTCCTGATTTCATCTCAAGAAATTTGGAGGTATTACTTAACAAGGAGCTTCCATCGTTGTTCAGTGCTACAACCCATCAAATGTGGCTTAAATGCTAGTAATCTCTCAACTTCTTCGGTACAAAGGCCAAACTCCATCAAGACACCTGCCTGAGCAAGAACATTGCCTCAGTCGACAAGAGGGTTGCAGGCTATTTCACCATTTTTCTTCTTAAATTTTAGAAATATAATAAGACATTCAAGAAATACATTAAGAAAGTCTTATTAGTGTTATTGACTCCATTTTTTAATTTAAAATTATATAATTATCACACCCGTGTGTGTACCTTAAGAGCATATTTATAACTTCATCACATTTTCTGTTCATGATTTTGCATCCATCATACATATCGGTAGTTCGTTCGCTTATTTTTGAGTATATTTGAGTTTGTGAGAAAGATATGAAATTTTGATCCCAAAATCATCTCCAACTGAGAAAAAGTTCCTTGTCGTTTAATAGAGCTCAGAGAGAGCTTCGCATTGATATATTATGGGTTCCGAGTGGATATCCGAGCTAAAAGTTATGACCAATTGAAGTTGTAGTCCTCGGAAGGATCAGAAGCAAAGGTATCGATACGTTTGGGAAAACGTATCGATACGTTGAGGTTGAGGCCAAGGGTATCGACACTTTTGAGGAAGGTATTGATACGTTTACTGTTGGGGCTTAAGGTATCGATACCTTTGGGGGAGGGTATCGACACATTGAAGGTATGATGAATAGTAAATAGTACCCAACGTATCGATACGTTGGCAAGGGGTATCGACACTTGGTGACAGAGATTGAACCCATTTGCGACGAAAGGTGTTGATACATTGAGGAAGGTATCGATACCCTGTAGGCTTATGAACAGTATTTTGATCAAACGTATCGATACGTTGGGGAAAATGTATCGATACATTGTGAGAGAAATGCCAAAGGTATCGATACGTTTTCAAACATATTGACACCTTTGGGCGATTTATAGCATTTATGCTCGAGGACTGGTCGTCTTACTCATTTTTGAATTTTGCTTCTCTTTCTCTACCAGAAACAATAGAAATGTACTCTCTCAACTCCCAGGAAACTGATCTCAGCTAATCCTCCACCAAACTTCGCGATTCTAGTTCCTATGAACTGAGAATCAACACCAGAACCCAGAAATACCCTCTGATCGAAGATTCACACGACGGTTTGCGAGAAATCAAGGAGAAGAGGTGATGGTGAACAGTAATAAAAAGAGGGATTCAAGCAAATCGGGGCTCTAAGCTTGCCTACGGGGTTAGGTAAGCTTGTTCCTCAGTTTATCTCTCTCGATTATGCTATCATTTCGTATAGATCTAAGAAATGATAATCGGGTCACTGTTCACGAAACCCTAAAATTTGGGGGTTTTCTAGTTTATCGCTTGTATTGATAAATTAGAAGTTTTTATTAACTTATGGAATTGAAATCAATAGGAAATGTATATTTAGAGCGAGGTTTATGTGAGGAAAACTTATTCTAGAGAGAGAGAGGGTAGAGAGAAAGAGTGAGATACGAGAGTAACATGAGCATGCATTGTATCATGCACGCACTTTGTGATATGTGTTTGTATGTGTATCCAGGAGCGACTGCCGAGAAGGGAGGATCTCCGTCGCGAGAAGGATACCGAGAGGGTGACCCCAGGACTGTGAGTGGACACTTTCTTTCCCTTCGCCTCATTTATTGCTATTTATGAATGAATATAATGTTATAGGATAGCATGTGAATATGTATATGTGAATGAAATGAGGAGGCGTTGGATGTATATTGTGTGGTGGCTGGGTTGGCCCCTTGTTTATGAAACCTACATTTCTATGAATGTGAGGCTGGAGGCCTATTGTATGTATGATATTGTGATATGAGGCCGAAGGCCACTGTTATGCATGTATGTGAATGTGGCATCATGGTTTATGCATTATGTTCGGGGAGCCATGCTAGTTGTTATGTTGTTTTGGCTGATGAGCCATAGATGATATTTTTGGCCTTGTGAGCCACCAGTGCTTTAAATTGCCCTGATGGGCTGATGATTTTGATTTATGATTTGGTATGCCGTGCTAATAATTATGTGTGAGGATTAGCCATACAGCTCTTAGAGAATGGGTGGAATCCAATAGTCCCTGGAATGTGGATTGGCCATACAGTCCCAGAGAGGATGGGTGGAATCCACATGTCCAGGCTAAAGCATGCTAGCCTTTTTATACTGTATCCCAACCAGGGTTGTGGATCAGCCATACAGCTCTGAGGAGAGTGGATGGGATCCTATAGACCGAGGGATATCATACATAGGCACACATCCCCAACCAGGGTTGCGGATCGGCCATA